>OY292529.1:577304-744304 GCA_958496365.1 Subacronicta megacephala | reverse complement strand
ATGGAAACAGCATGAAAATCGGTGCAGTAGTGTTTGAATTATCGCGAACAGACAGATGCGGCGGAGGCCTTTGTTTTATAATATGTATATGCCGACCGTTTCACTCGCGTATCGCCTGCGCGGTAAGAAGGGAGCGGGGGCGCGAAAATAAATACTTAAAAAAGATACTTATTATTTTATTCTTTACCAACAATGTCTATCTCGAGATAAATCTTTGGATTATTGACTCCGTGTGTAGCGTTACCCGCCCCCGCTCCCTTCTTACCGCGCAGGCGATACGCGAGTTAAACGGTCGGCCTATAGTGATTGTCTGTATTTACTGTATTATTTTAATTTATGTTTCTTCTGTTATGTTTTGTGATCACATTGTGTCAAAAAGATAACGTATCACGTGTTATGTTATTTTCAGTTTGGCGGTAAACTGGTAACATTTGAGAAGTGTCCACAAGAAGCAGGTCCACAGAAGCTCGTCCACATTAGCCAGGTAAGGAAAAAACCTTTATCTAAACCCCGCGTTCCCACTGACGACAACACATGTTGCAAACAGCTACCTATCTCACTCACTATTTGAGAGTTAGATAGAGTTAGATACATGTTTGCAACATGTTTTGTCGTCAATGGGAACAAGGGGTTACAGTCATGGTGCTTTTGCTCTGCCTTTTGATTGAAAAATTACTTGGTGTGTAGGTCATAAGTGAGCCGGAGATAGTGGAGCGAGCAACAGAGCTGGATGCTGTACTGGACACGACTCTCAGCCACGACCCCGCCGCTATCGAGAGACTGGCCGAGTGAGTATGGAAGAAGTAGTAGTAATGTCTCGCTGGCATGTCTACATGCTAGCATGAATGGGAACTCTCCCACAGAATACAGACTGCTACACATCAAGCTATAGAGAACCAGTTTAAAATGACCTCCCATTGTAAACGTGTTCCGCACAATTCAAAGCCAGCCTATACTGGTTTTGTATAGCTTGATGTATAGCCGTGCGTACCAGTATGCATACGGTTGCATTTCGTACAATGTGGAGCGGCGTAGGTCCAATTCCTCCCTCAGTCCTCCTTCTCCTTTTCTCCTTCCCCTCCCTTTCCCTTAATAGGCTCTGCAACGCATCTTCAACTCTTTTGGTAGTGCAGAGGTCCATTGGTGGCGGTGGAAAAAAACATATCTTCAAAGATTTTTATACTTTATTGTAGTTTATTGTATGTGTTTTTGTATGGACAAATTATCGAACGCCGTTCATCAGTGTATTATTACCTTGAGATTATTTTTCACAATCACATATGTCTTAATTTGTAAAGTGACATGTCATTTTCAATCGAAAAAAGACTAAAACATATTGCTTTTCGTGGCGGATGATTGGCGTTATTTTCAAAATCCGCCTAGGAATGCTAACGAAATTTGAGCTTAATTTCAACAATGTATGGCATATTATTGCTCGTACAGGTACTGCCGGCAGAAAGGCGACGCCACTACGGACCAGAACGAGCGCTACACGTGGTTCTTCCTTCGCGCTAACTTCTTGCCCACCTTCCGCACTGAAGTACTCAATTTATTGGGTGAGCTTTACCATTTTTTTACACACACACACGCCAAACTGTATCTAAAACACGTCAAGGAATCTATAAATGTGTTTGTAATGGTCATTAAAAAATGAAAATCTCATACATTTTCACAGTATAAGAAATTTCAATACGTTTCTAGGTTGATGAGGTTGGAATTGTTCAGTTTAGATTTTTAGGAATAAATAATTATGATGGTTTTTACTTTTATTCTCACGTCCTCAATTTTTCTTACATGGCTAGCCTCTATCACGTCCTTTCATCTCCTTTATACTTCTTTCTTTCTTCTTCTTTTCTTTATTCTTCCGTAAATCGTTCACTGACTACTTTTCCAGTAATTGATACTTTTTCCTTTTATAAATATATATTTTTAAAATCAGTTCTGTCTTTTAATTCAATGTAATATAATTTATTTATGCTTTTCAGGTTTCAAACAAGATGAGATATCTTCCAAGTTCAAAAGCCCCAGCGCTCCGGCCGGTGACGTCACACAACCGGATGTAGCAGGCCTCAGTAGAGTAAGTTAAATACTTTTTTTCGATGTATGTTCTAACATGTTTGTAAGTATTTTTAATGCCTTTCGCTCTGCTAATGCTGTTTTCAAGCTATTATAGAAGCTGTACTAAATATATTTCATGTATGAGTATGAAGAATAAGTTCAGCGTACTTTGGCACGTTGTGACGTCAAAGTGTTCGTGCGCCATACAAATTCTATGCTAACACTCGTTTTTCGGGAAAGGGACAGGGCTTCACCTCTTTATTCCAACGAAAAACTAAACGCTTATCTTAGAACTTAATTAGTCGATTTAAATAATTTCTTAAGGTTTAACTATTCTTGTTAACCATCCTTAAAATGCTTGTGTTACGAGTTGGTTCACGTCGGTATTGCAATGGGTGGATTTCAAGCTGGCATACACATGATCGCAAGTTCGATAAGCTAGCCATTAGGCTGCCGCCGCTTCAAACTATTTACTTATACGAATTATATAATATTTCAATAGTGCTGTCGATTTATTTACTCAAAACTTCTTCTTATATCTGTCAGTGCATAAGATATACATACAGCGAATAATTATAGCGATTGGTATATTCTTCTAATGTTTAACACTGCCTTTTAATTTGCAAACTTTTCTTAATAACTTGAACTAAGTCTATAATTTAATAACAATCTGTGCTCCCACTACTCACTGTGCTCATATAACCTGCCACTGTCTGTCTGCCTCCTTTGGCTAGGGCGAGTCCACGGAGACGGAGGCCGAGCTGTCCACTGATACCAGCACTGATCTGTCGGTAAGTAGCTTAGTTGGACGTAGCAGATTACGGTTTAAATTATTATTTATTTCTCTAAGATTTACAAAATCACTTATCGAGAAACAAAGCAACTTATAACTATAACAATTTTAAGCCCAGAAAAGCACAGATTGAATAAAGAACGCCAATAATACCGCAACTATAAAAAAAATAACAGATAAACCAAATGTTTGCCATTGACTCGCCAAGAAAAAGATAAGGTTGCATGGGGACTTGTGGCATATAATTACTAAGTTGTTGGGATTATTTCTAATTATTACAGTAATTAATTAGTCATTAGGGTTCTAAGCGTGACTGCTATGTTACAAATCATGGGTTCGAAAAAAAAGAGTAACTCAACAAAATTTCGACTTAGGAATCGAACTCAGATCGAGCAGAATTATTGGGTTTATCCATAAAAGTGTCAGTAGCAGCTCGGAGTTTGGATTTTTGCCAGGTTACTTCGACGATCACGAATGCGAACTACTTGCACCAAAATTTTTTACGACAAGTTTATATATAGAAATTCACTTCTACATACAGCTTATAAGATTATTGGGACAATAAAGTTATTAACATTATAATGTATATATATATTATATAATTGTCTATGTATACTGAAATAGGTTTCTCTATTGCAGGATGCTCATACTCTTATCGAGAGGAAACTCTCTAACTTAGACTTGACACCGACAGTGTCCAACGTGGTGATCCCTAATGGAGAAGGTACTGTACTTATGTAGTATTTTTATATTCATAATAGTTGCCTGCTGTAAAACTCGCATCCCAAAAGTATTACTACTTACTTACTGCGGGTTGGCAGACTTCACATGCTGTCGAGAACATTTCTTAGGCATGCAGGTTTCCCCACGATGTTTTCCTTCACCAATTAAGCGCGTGATATTTAAGTATTAATACACATACGACTTCGAAAAGTCAGGGGTACGTAACCTGGACTCGAATTCGAGTCCTTTGATATGTCAGTCCTTCGAAAAGTCAGAGATACGTG
Organism: Subacronicta megacephala; assembly: GCA_958496365.1. Classification (NCBI taxonomy): domain Eukaryota; kingdom Metazoa; phylum Arthropoda; class Insecta; order Lepidoptera; family Noctuidae; genus Subacronicta; species Subacronicta megacephala. The sequence continues at coordinate 740,446 of OY292529.1, read as the reverse complement.
CCCTGGACTCGAATTCGAGTCCTTTGATATGTCAGTCTTATGGTCATATCACAAGGCTATCACTGCTCGGCTAGGCTTTAGTTGGCTTATCAAGATGAAATATGCACCAAATTTCAAGTTAGACCTCCAGCAATACAACTTTGAAAACCGAATCCAATTCCAAACAATTCCATTTTTGCGTGATGCGTTTACATACAGACAGATGAAAATTATGTTTGTTTATTCACATTAAATGTTGTGAAAAGCGAAAGTAGTGTGCCAGGATCGTAGCAAGTGAAAATTTATAGTCTCTGCCTACCCCCATGGGAGACAGGCGTGACAATATGTATGTAAATGTTGTGAACAGTATAATAAGAATTTAAACATTCAACGTTATTTAAAAATAAAAAGACCCTTGCATTTCCATACCTTCTGGAAATTGTGACGACAAAATTTAATATAGATTTTTTCCACACACCAAAAAAAACTGGAATTATAATTACTGACGTATATCTATACTATATATATTAGCCTATACTTAACTAAGACTGACGTCCATAGAAACCTGTGTAACTTCAGTCTTAGTTTATCGGAAGTTTATGAGATCGCATAGTTGCTGTTTATGCGTACAGACTCAACGGGTTTGATCTGCCGCGCGCTGGTGTGCGGCAATCTTGAGGAGGCAGTGGAACTGTGTCTAGAGGCCAAGAGGATCGCCGACGCACTTATCATCGCCTCACTAGGTAAGTGGCTTTATAAATATTAATGTCACATCTTTGTTCCGTTTAAATCTTGTGGTTAAGTACACACGGCTTCACATCAAGCTACACTAGTTTAGACTACCCTCCCGCTGTAAAATTTTTCGTAGAAATCAAGGCCAGCCTATACTGGCTTTGTATAGCTTGATGTGTAGCCGTGCGTACTATTGCTTTTATTTTAATATACTGTTATTTGGTCTTGGTTTGAAAAGACGAAAGATTTGAGGTTATGTATATTCTTGGCTCAAATGGAGTCATATTTTATACAATACTTTTTTGGCCGATTAACATTAAAGAACCTTTCTAGTCCCAATTTATAGATAATATTCAACCCATGGTGACTGGAAAGGGATACACTTACTACAAAAATCTTCTGCGATGTTTACGTTGGATTTTCAAAGTTCAGCTGAATATAATTTATTCTAAACCTCATTATGTTTAGGCAGTCCAGAACTTCTGTATAAGGTGCAGAAGTATCACCTCAACAGCACAGCTGGGGAGCCAGTGTCGCTCATATGCGGCAGCTTGCTGATGGCACAGTGGGATGTTTTGGTCTCCTCCGCGGCCGCTGGCAGCTGGAAGGAAACTCTGGCAGTCATACTGACGCATTGCGATGGAGAGGCGGCTAGCCATTACTGTGGTAAGGATCAAAATTGACAAATATAAGTATATAAGAAAATTAGTTGGGATAGAAGATATAAATTTTAATAGTTCTTAAAAAATATAACTATACTTTGTTGTTTTGGTATGTTTGTAGTGTATTGAAATAGGGGTTGTGTAATAAGTATTTATAGTATTGATTAATCGTAGATGTCAAAGAGATTTAGTATGTTTTAATTGAACCATTTCAATGAAAACAATTAAGAAATATCGACAATTATTTCATCGATTCTTTAGAACTTATCATGCTCCTATGCATTTTAATGTGAAAAGTGTACATTTTTAGGTTTTTGTCGATATTTTTATATAATTGCGTTAGTAGATGCGATTGCTTATTGTTATGTCTTAAAATTGGTCGTATTATTTTTGATATTTTTACTGTAGCTTTTTTGGTCAGTACTTTTTTCGTTTTTGCTGACATTATGCATAATATTGTTGTCTTTTTAAGACAATCGATCACTGAAGTTCGGAAGTCGTATTGTGTTCTAATTTATGTTATTTCTTTCTAGAAATGTTGGGCGATAAATTGTCGAAGCAGTCGGATTCATCGCTGTCGTCAGCGGCGACGATCTGCTACCTTTGTGCCATGAGCCCTGAGGAGCTGGTGGCCCGGTGGGGGGGAGCCCCGCACGGGGGCGGCCCCCGGGGGGGCGTGGCGGGGCTCGTGGCTCGCACGGAGCTGGCCCTGCTGGCCCGCCGCGCCGCGCTCGCTCGAGGACGACCCGTGCCTGTAAATAACCTTTTTTTAATATACCTATTCCGCATACATAGCAATCAGCTTTATTTGCGCATCCACACCCCCTTCGTCAGTGAGACATAAATTTATTTAAATTTATGTTAATACCGATAAAAAATCAGAGTTATTAACAATAACGAAGAGCTGATTTTATTTTTTTGTTTAATAAAAAAACAAATATAACAAATTATTTTTATGCCGCCCTAAAATATAGGCCGTCCATTTTGTTATTACATAAAAGCGTGATATTAATAATAAGAATAACAATGTTATTCCAAAGAAAATCTCATATATCCAATAATTTAACTAGGCTACATCAATTTTTTCTACTATGTAACAGCTTAACAAAGCTAGAATAACCATTTTTGATGAATCGTCATATGATTTACAGAAGGCAACACAATTTGCCATACAGTATAGGTTAACCTCTATGTGTACGAAAGGCCTATACAATACAAGGTCAGATTATACTGGCGATTCATTAAAAGTCTGGATTGTCCCAGATATGTGCGTCTGCGTAATGTATTTCTAGCTTAGTGATTCTGTGAATAGGCGGGCGGCAAGCTAGAGACAGTCCTGAACGAGTACGCGTCCCGGCTGGCGGCGCAGGGCTGCCTGCAGAGTGCACTCAACACGCTCGAGGGCATCCAGCACCACGAGCTCCGGGACCGCCTGCTGCACGCCCTGGGCAGGATGCAGCACCAGCAGCGACGGGCCAGCCAAGTACGTCATACCACATGGACCGGCTATAACTTATATATTCTATTATTGTTTGTTTTAACATAACGTCTTTATACGTGGATTAGGCAAAGGTGAATGAACACCCACAGTTTGCCAGTATGTTTAGGTCTCATGTAATAGAGAGGAAACCTATTGCCATTCACCGAGTACACGTCCAAACTCTGAGTTGATACTGAAAATTATAGAAAAACCTAATTACACTGGTTGACCTGGTAATCGAAACCAAGACCTCTGGATTAGTGAGGCAGAGAGTCTATTTTTATTGTGCCATGGAAATGGGCTAGGTTAACAAGAGGGCACTTTAACTCTTCCCCCCCATCTACAAAATAGCAGGGGGGGGGGAGGGGAGTGTTAAAAGTGTGAGTGATCACAGTATAATTCCTAACACTCGGTGTGCTATACTTATACTGGCAATCCAGTATAAGTTGATCTCACAACCTGACCGACTATATTGTTATTTATTAAAAGTGACGCTAGTAGTAGCCCTCCAGTTTCTGCTAGCAGATTGATGTCGAAGTTCTCCGATTTTTTACTTCATCGTGGAAATATTTAATTATAATATAGAATCGCGCCTGATTGCTATTGACAGTGTTTGTAATAGAATAAAAAAAATTGGCCAATTAGGACCTACACAGTTGTACTTAAGACCGTTAATTACGTTACCGAAGTAATTTGTCAAAAGAACTATCGGAAGTGACATAAATATTTATTAGCAGCAACCGGCGGCGCGCGCGCCCTCTGTGGGCCACGCCGCGCATGCGCCGCGACGGCCACACCTCGCACACCCTGAGCCCGGATTTCCTGCAGGTACATTATAAACAAAATAGTTATTTGATGTCATATTGTTATTTACTAATCTTTTTTTAAAACTTATTATTAATACTTACTTTAGTAGTTAGTTAGTTTAGTTTAGTAGTAGTGCCTTGCTGGCATGTCTACATGCCAGCATGAATGGGTCCGCACGACCGGGGAAGTACTACCCCCTCACAGAATATCGACGTCAAGTAGCAGTATGTATACTGATGCGTTTCGTACGGTGAGTGTGGAGCGCCGGAGGCCTAATTCCCTCAGTCCTCTCGCTTCTCCTTCTCCTCCCCTTTCCTTTTCTTAGCTACACACATAGCGTCCATAGGCTACAGTAACCGCTTACTATCCGGTGGACCGTACGTTTGTTTGCCAGCTTAGTGTTATAAAAAACCACCTTTAGAAATGTAAGGTAGCTGACACTACATTATTTCCGGACAGCTCAACCATACGAGCAGTCGTGGCAGCGTTCGTCGGTGGCAGCACCAGATGTGGGGCGCGGCTACCCGGGTGCGCCGGCGCAGGGCCTACAGCCAGTGGCCGGCCTGCAGCCGGCGGCCGGGCTACAGCCAGCGCCCGGCCTGCAGCCAGCCGCCGGCCTGCAGCCGCTGCAGCCACCGCAGCCACAGCCACCACGACCGGGCAGCGTGGGACCACAAGCTGGTCAGTTGTTTATATTGATCTTATCAGTGGTGGATTAACCATATAGCAGGAGTAGCATATGCTACGGGCCCCGCGTGTCCAAATCCGCCAATCACCGCCCGAGCTTAATTTTTTTATGAAACTTGTTAAGACACTAAAAGATTATGAAGACACTCAAAATTCAAAGTAGATTAAACGTATTTATTAAATTGGTATTTTTTTAATACTTTAAGCTTGAGTATCTACAGTAGATCAAGGGCCCCTCAATAGAATATGATACGCGCCACGCCCCGTTACTTAATCCGGTACTGGATCTTATATTGCCAAATGTAATTTTTATACCGTAAAAGATTTTCTAGATAAGAAATTTAAAATATAGTACCTACTTAAAAAAATATTTGCATGCTATGATACCTTAGCAAAACATGTACGTACCACTTCGATTTCATTGAACACCTTTGTATACCATGTTTTATGCAAATAAAGATTATTATGATTATGATTATTCAACTTATAATGATTTGGGAGATAATTGAAATTCTTCAAAACATTGAATAAATATCATATTATTGTTTTTTTTATTATACTGTAAATTTTGTTACAGTAGCTTTTAAGTGAATTTGAATAAAATTAATCTATACCAATAACTTAATCATTAATAACGAAATTTTAAATGGACCTTGAGACTTCACATGAATGGCATATTAGTTACTTGGATTAGGGAAATTATTCAGAAAGTGTCAGTTACTTTAAGTATTAAATATGAATAGCTTTGGAAACAAAACTTTTCATCTGATATTCACGTAAGTTACGGAAATCAGTATGAATAACTGTCTGTCTATCTTGATTCAGGAGGCCTCACATCTCGCTCCAAATACAAAGTGGATCCATCCGTGGTGTCAGCGCCTCTGTACAACCAATACAGCTTCAACAACCCGGTGACGTCACAGCCGTACGGCTTCAACAGTCCATTGCCCGAGCAGTACGGGTCGGCCAGCGTTCCCTTCCCGTCGCAGCAGGGCCAGCAGCTCGCCCCCCAGGGAGCCCAGATGGGGGCCAACCACTCGTTCAGCCAGGCGGGGCTGGCCCCGGTGTCCCCGGTGGTGAACGGCTCGTACTACAGCCCTGCGCAGGCGCCGCCCGAGCCGGCGCTGGCGGCCGCGCCATCTAAACCGGTGCCGCCCGGGTGGAATGATCCGCCTATGATGTCTTCCAAACCTAAGGTATGTTCAATATTTATTAAACAATAATCGCAGAAAGCAGAAAGCGTCTATTGCACCAGTAGAGTGAAAATCTATTTTTGTTATAATAAAAGAAACTCAAGTGGAATTCAAGGTGCTGAGAAATCCAAAATAATTTCTAGCCTATAAACATAGCATATTTATACACCGTGAATTTTTTATGATTCCCCCCCAGGTAAATGCTTTGGTCTTGGTAGTCAGTCGATTTATAACGAATTACATTATTGGAATAAGAAATGGCTGCGTGCGAGCGAGCTAGTTATGCCGTATTACTACGAGCGAAAGCTTATTTTGCACTGAACATATTTTATGAATCGCTCTCTATTGTTGTTGTCGGCATCCCGTGGCGGTGCATTCGTTTCAAACAGTACTTACGTTACGTCTAGTGATTTACTATCGTTTCTCATGCTTTCGAGTTGATGAATATTTTTTCAATTACTTTTTTATTTATTTTAACTCTATGTTTCGATTATACTATTTATATTTGATCGAACTGCTGCGGGTAAACAACCTTTTAAATAGCTTTTCACATCGAGGTTTAAATTAGATTCTTAGCAGCTATATTCGCCGATTTTGTCTTTACTTACAAAAAAGACGGTCAAAGTACGATCGTGTAGCGTTTACAGAGTAACATTATCAGCACATAGGGTTGGCTGACATGTCGCCGTTGCACGCGGGCACTCGGCAGTGGAACTACATGATCGAACACAGGCGCCACCTGGACGAGGTACCAACTACCCGAGAGTTTGCAGAGTGTACAACCCTAATAATAATTAAAAAAATCCTAAATTGATAACCTTTTTCTCGTTTGTTTATCTGGAGTGTGTTTGATTGCAGTACAGTATTCTCAATAAAAATACCCTGATGTTTTTTTGTGTTTAATAATCTTTGATTATAAATTTTATTTGTATTTTATTGACAGAAGTTTTTTTGTCATCATATTTTCATTTTCTCGCGAAATTTTTCGTAATGCGACTCATCAACTCATAGTAGACTAGCAAACGAAGCGTGTTAATCTAAGTGGTAATCCCTATAGCTTCCCGCTCTGGATTTAATTTCGAGACACCCCTTTTGTTTCCAACCATATTTTACAATTTTACATTTAAATGGATTGTTATGACATGAAGTTTTGAATGTCAGTCAGCCAGCATTCGGATGTGGAAGTTCAGAAATTAACCTCATCTGTCTGCTCTCTTCCCAATTATTTGGGGATTTTCGCAGAATGTCTTTTTCTAGTCGTCATCCATAGTCTCTGCCTACCCCCATGGGAGACAGGCGTGACAATATGTATGTATGTCATTTCATCAAACTTTAAAAACTTAAAGAATTAAAGAAATCAAAGAATAGATTGGAAAACCTGCAAAAATAACCACATACATCATCATTAACAAAATGTAACTTTGTAGCCAAAACAAGAAGTAACAGCGCAAGCGCCGATCACGCACCCGTTGTTTGGCGTGGAGCCGCCGCAGCACGTGCCGCTGGCTCCGGGCGCGCCCTACTCCGGCCAGCAGTCCACCGCGCCTTATTCCGGCCAGCCGCCCGCTGCCCCTTACTCCAGCCAGCAGCCTGGTGCCCAATACGGCCAGGTGCCGCAGCAGTATGCCCAGCAGTACCCTGGACAGTACACCGACTACCAGGCGATGCCCTCGGCCATGTCGCCTGCATACCCACAAAAGGTTTGTGGATATTTTGACATGTAGAACGAATTACCGAACCAATTTTTGTGGTGATGGGACGTAAAAACTTTTTTTTTTTTTATGGGATAACTCGGCAAACGAGCAGGCGAGCTACCTGATGGTAAGTAGACATCGCCGCCCATGGACATCTGCAAAACCAAAGGAGTTGCAGATGCGTTGCCGAGCCTATTTAGGGAAAGGGAGGAGAAGGAGAAAAGGAGAAGGAAGGGGATTGGGGGAGGAATTGGGCCTCCGGCCCTCTCGCTCACCGAACGAAGCGCAGTAACGAAACACTACTACTCGGACGTCGGTCTTCTGCGAGAGTGTGGTACTTCCCCGGTCGAGCCGGCCCATTCATGCTGCGAACAGCGTGGCCCTACCACAACAAAACTTGATTATATAGATTAGATTATTCAGTGGGGAGTAAAATGGCTATTATTTGATTAAAATTAATGATTTTGTTACAAGAAGTTGTACAACACAATAATCGTGTTCTGATCTAAGCTATTTGTCAAGCGAGTTGTAAATTCGTAGTTTAAATAAGGTCAGAATAATTAAATATGTTGAATTTACCATCACACCTGTATTGCCCGAAGGGTTAGCAGTGGTGTACTCATGTACCCACACTTTCCTAGTATGTTTAGGTTCCATATAACAGGGGACTAGCTTATTTTCATTAACCGGGCACAAATCCAGATTCCGAGCTGCTACTGAGAGTTTTTCACAGAAAAACACAATAACACTGTGCTCGACCTGGGAGTCGTACCCAGGACCTCTAGCTACGCTACGCTTGGGACGACTAAGCTAATGAGGGAGTCCTATATTTAATTTCTACCATATTTATTTTGTTCTCCTTACTTACTTTTCCCGTTTCTACCATATTTATTTTGTTCTCCTCGGTCCAGTACATTTTTTTGAGCTAATTCGTTACAAATACACAAATATTTCCTCTTTATAATATTAGTATAGATGAATGTTATATCATTTGGTTACCCCCCAGCCGGAGAGCCCGGCGCCGGTGGAGCCGCCCGCGCCGGTACAGAAGCCGCCGCTGCCGGCGCAGCACACCACACTACAGAACGTGTTCGACTCCATCAGGACCGAGTGCTCCAATAGAGCCGTTAATCCGGTAACTATACATAGATTTTTTCATGGTGTGGAGAGGCGTTCAGGTGCTGTGCGGAAGGGAAGACGACGATGATGAAGCTGCTGGTCTTCGAGGCTGCGCTGATGTTCTGCTCGGGGTCACCACTTTAGAAGGGCGAGGGTGTGTTGCCCCTCCAACCGAAGGGAGGATACTCCAATCCGGCAGGTGTTATTGCCTGGCGGGTTACGGCACGACGGTTGATGTCAGGCGGTTGTATATATGCGAGTTGCGCGGTAAACTCCACTTGCGCGATTCAGGATTTGCTAGACGTAGTTACTATATAGCGCTAGATGTCGCTACAATGGGATAACTCGGCAAACGAGCAGGCGAGCAACCTGATGGTAAGTAGTCTTCGCCGCCCATGGATATCTGCAATACCAAAGGTGTTTCAGATGCGTTGCCGAGCCAAGGAAAAGGGAGGGGAAAGGGAAAACGAGAAGGAAGGGGTCCGAGGGAGAAATTGGGCCACCTGACGCTCCATAAATGGAGCAGAATTAAATGGTTTAACCGAATTACACCCACAGTTCGATAGTTTGTTTTAAAGTAATGCCTATGTTGTAGAGAGCCTGCTTCCATCAACCGGGACGAATCTAAACACCGCTACTAAGAATTTCACAGGAAATCCTAATCATCCTACAATAAGTGAAAATCGAATCCCAGGACCACTAGAGTAATGAGAAAGTAATACAATGATTTCAATATCTACCACCCTTGTAAACATTTGTCCCTTGTAAACATTTGGCATGTTCTCTTTAAAGTGGTAGATCGCAATCATCACGTAAATAATCGAGGTAATTATGCATCCATGCATCGATACTCGTAATGGATTTGACGAAGCTTAATTTTTGTTCCTGCGGTAATAAATCCCATTTCACTCCTGTATGGAATGAGCGCACATGTTCGCTATGATTTAAAATTAATTATTTACGACTAGGTAGATTATTGTATGGGTCGTACCAGTGATGAATGAATTATCTATAATCTTTGATAGTCTAATAATATAAATGGTTAATTTCTTAAGGTCATAATGTATGTAACTTGTTTACAGCAAATGAAGAGGAAGTTGGAGGATGTCCAGAGGAGGCTAGAAACTCTTTACGATATGTTGCGCGAGTATAAGGTCAGTTAAGAAATATTTGAAAAATATTAAGCCAATGTTTTAAAATAATTTCTGTTACTACCTCGAAATAGCAATAATTTGTTATAATCATAGTTTGAATATTCTGCAATGAGTAAAAAATGTCTAGATATACGCAAATATCCCCATAACTTGCCAGTTCTACGTAATCAATCAATAAACAATACCGGGCACAAATGTAAGGTCAGAGCTGCTACTGAGGATAGAATAGAATAGAATAGAATATAATTTATTTCATCTTAAGTTACATAGTACACCATAAATTTTTTTAAGCCATAGACAGTTATAGTTAACACTAGAATTATCTAAACAATAGATAAGAACTTACAAGAAGTTACACGTGCGCTATTTGTACAAATAAAAAGTTAAAACAGCTGATGGTTAACTTTAATATAACGAAATGGCGGTATACTGACAAAATTCTTTACCCTCCGTGCTAGTCAAAAGACTGAGTTAGGATTCAGTAATAAAACCCAGTAGTATTTCTCGACTTGACGATCGCACCCAAGAGCAGCAACTAACAACCTAATAAGATTATACAGATGTGATGTTTAACAGTTGAATTTTATGTTATGACAGCTATCAGAGACTGCGATATCGTCTCTCCACGCCTGCGCAGACAGTGCGCAGCGCGGAGATCTAGACAGCGCATTAGGACTAGCCAACGGCCTAGCCACGGGCTCAGACTTCGCAGCGGTCGCCTCCTTCCAGCCAGGCCTCAAGGTGCTGTTCCAAGCAGCCGCACAGCTGCAGATCTTCGTCAGATGAGCGAACATGTGGAAAAGGTTACGTCACTCAAGCAATGTTAAGGCTCGTTTACACGGAGAGTTTCTCGTTTTTAATACACGATAATCGATATTATAAAAAAGTTGAACCAACCTAAGCTGATCTCGCATTGTATAGGCTTTCCATACAGTAAGAGGCCAGCGTAAACTGGGTTTGTATGCTCGACGTGTACCCGTGTGTACATAAGCTTCAAGTTAAGTTATATTTTTCCAGTATAATTATGTTGACCTCACATTGATAGGTTTTCCGTACAACGAGAGTTCAACTTAAACTGGAGATTATGATCGAAGCGACAATCTCCTCGCCAATATTCAATATAGTTTTTTTTTTGTTTATGTTTTAATATGGAATGCGATAGCCATTCAAATAATTTTGTTTATTAAGCATTGGATATTCGTAACGAAAAGCGCTCCGTTTAATTGAACCCTCGTGGATATATTTGTTACGACATTTAACAACGATATGGCTTTGTATTTAATGTTACAGCTACAAAATAGTCCAGTTCTCAGCTGAACCGTGATATAAACAATATTCTTTCATGTTTTTTTTTATAAAAGAATAAACTAACTGGTTAAATTTACAAATGTTTTAATGCTCTTGTTGCTTGGCATAGGAATAAAAATATTCGTTTACAATATTAAAGCCTAAATTAAGGAGTAAATCAATACCTTTGAGTGCACTGCAAACTTAGTGAGCTTTGAGGGATGGTTTGCATAGATCAAATGAAATCATTGTTTAAATTACAAGAGAGCTACAACAACGCTTTTTTTAAGTTATGTTTTATGCGATACATTGGTAATAGAATTACTTATGATGCATTTACCACGATATTTATGGCATAATGTGTTTCTCGTCACGTTACAAACGTTACGTACGTTACGAAGGTTACGCACGTTATGACACGACACGATCGTTACTCACGTGACGTACGTTACGCATGTTACGAACGTTACGCATGTTACTAACGTTACGAACGTTATGCACGTTAAGTCACGTCACACTAAATTATACAAGTATTTATGTAGCTGTGCCCGCAGACAACGTAACATGAAAAATTTATAATATTCCTATGACACGACTGTAATCAAATCTAAGACTCCACTCACAACGTGGCCTCAACTTTAAGATAAATTTATATTATAATTTAAATATAGGATCCTCTCAATTAGCTACTTATTTTTAAAATTATGAATGGTTCTTTATTAGGTCGTAAACACAAAGTACGTCCAGTATGTTGACGAACCTTATATCCTAAATAATAAGGATGAAAATCGCTTGATTGCACAAGTTCTCACAATACTTCTCCAACAGAATAACATACCGGCTCTTTGGGAGGATCTTAATAACTAATATATCGTTTAGAAAAATATTGATAAAATAATACACGAAATGTATGAAACAATTGGATTATTTATTATTTTTGGTAATTATAATTATAATAAAAAAGTTTCTAATTTAATACTCTTATTACTTGGCGTGTGTTATACGAGATTTGATCTTTGCCTTTAAACACGCATTTTCGCATAATATATTCGATAGTGCAGACAGCAAAGTCATATTCCTCATAAGTTTAATTATATCTTGTACTTACGAAGTCGATAATTTTCTATTATTTTTCAGAATTTGAGAAGTGTTTTTAACAACATTAAAATTATTTAACCCAAAGATACAAATTGTATGGTCTAATTGAATAATGGTTTTGTTGTAATGTGTGAGTTAATGTACGTAATGTACTCTACTAATATATAACTCAATATAAATAAATAATAATGTATTATAGAATTATTATTATTGATGAAAAATATATTTTTTAGATAATTATGTGGTTGTTTTATTAATAGCGGAATAGATTGTATCCTCTCGGCCTGTTTGTATTCCTACTAGTCAGATTACCTAGGTGCCATCTTTAGTGCGAGAAATCATCGTCTGGTCAACTCTCTTTGGAGGACCTTGATATGTCAGATTTTTACCGATTGAAACCGCATTTGCTGTCTGTCTGTTTGCCTTGAGGCCACTGTAAGTTGGTACATTGACACGGGAAGTTTAGGAAGTCTGATCGCTTACGGAACTGCAAAATTGTATCTGGGGGGCGCGGTAGTGCACCCGCCAAGACTAGCCGAAGGAAGGCATTGCACTACCTAACTTCTCTCGAAGCGTTTCTTCGTATTTTTGGACCTTCATAGCTGCGGTTTCATAGCGGCATCTAAAAAAACAACAAATTCAGTCGTTGAAAAATACTTTCCCAAACATCTCCCAGACAAATAATGATGCATTACTTAAGGACGATATTTACGCTTTTAAATACTTTTAACGACAGCAAGCACTCGGTTCGGGCATACCCAGGAACGTTTAAGTGCATTCGCATTGAGCGCTTAGTGCAATCACAGGCCTATTTCGATAATTGCTATCGCTGCGTTTAAAGTAAAATAGAGTTACCAGGATATTTAGTAAAGCTTTTGCTGTGCTTGGATCATACTTCGTTTTACAGTATCGCTTCGTGTCGCATAAAAGTAGGTAGGTATATCTGGTCCATTTAGGACGGTTAGAGAGAGGATTTCAATATCTTACAGAAAATTACGAAAGTATTTTATCTTTATGGCTTTTCTTAAGGGGAAAAGACCCGTGCCCCCTTGGTTTAGATAATAGCAAATTCATTTTCAATGTTTTGCGGAACATAAATCGATTCGTCAACGTCATCATATGGATACGAAACTCACCCTCGCTATTGGAAAAGTAAGTGGTTCTATCGCTTTAGATTTTTTTATAATTTCCTCGCAATGTTGTATTCTTTTATATTCCTATATACCTTTATATCCCTTCTTTGCATGTTTTCTTTTTTTTTAAAAAGCTTACTAGCAATGTGGGTCACACATAACTAGTATTCTTGTTAACCTCTCGTGCTAAGCTAAATGCTTGTGTTACGAATGGGTTCACGTCGGTAGTTCAATGGGTGGGTTTCGAACCGGCAACCACATGATCGTAAGTCCGACGCCCTAGCCATTAGACTACCGCCGCTTCAATTTCGCCGTTTTATATTTGAAAATTTTGGCGATTATTTTGGCAATGGTCTGAGTCAAGTCCTTTTAAAACAAAAACAAAGAAAATGTAAGCTCAATATATTTTTTAACTTTTTACTGCGTCTTACATGATAATATGAGTTTAAAGGATTAGTTTAATCGGTTCATAGTCGTATGTTTGGATTATCACATTTATTGAACTATAAAAATATGCTATTACTGCACTAGATGAGGAGGGTGATAATGAGTTGATTACCGTTACTTAAGGATGGCAACATTGTTATTGGATTTCTTCACCGTAAGCAGCAAACATCGGGTAAAACAAATCGTATCATGTCATCTACGAATAAATAATACTCAGGAAGCGTAACTCGGAACAAATTCCGCTCAAAAAGTGGACCTACTTCAAACCAAATGACGACGATTCAAAATTCGAATCACTTGCGATGTTTCAAATAGACATGCTTGGTAATTGGTTTAAATTCAGAGAGAAAACAGGGATTGGTTCGCGCGCGTGCTGTAATGTCTGTTATGACATCTGAGTCAAAATGGCGTCGACGATATTATGCAATGAGTAGACCGGACCAAGTCAATAATAAAACAATATTATAATTATATTAAATATTTTATACTATTATGATTTTTTTAAATTATACTATATTAATACAGGGTGGAAGGGACATCGACGCACAGCCGCTTACCATGAATTCAGTACATGATTCTGGACCCACCCGCGTAGATATTTTTCGTCGGTTACTAAAAAGGCCAAGCCTTTTATTGGGTACTTTTTCGTTTTGTTGTATGGTGCTAAAACGAACAAAGCTGATAGTTTGCCAACAAGAATTGCGACTTCATCTATTGTTGGAGCGTTGAAATAGTGTTAGTGTATTCAATCGGGTCGTTTGTTTGCTCTGATCATAACCTTGGCAATAGGTCACCAGGTTCCTTTAAGGTTTCTGTTGACCTGGTACTTCAGTTGTATGTGGATATTTGTACAAACTGGTACTGCAGTTTTGTGTAACATGGTATATCCCTTTAATGATTTGTAAAAATATTTTTCATCAAAATGCATGGAGCATACTCTGCTAGTTTTCACAGGCATCCAGTCATACTCTCGTCTTTCTAATTGAACTGCAGCTATCCACTTATTTTGCCGAATGGGATCGGCAGGGAAACTAAAAAAAAAACAAAATACATTAGTCTTATAAAAATATCTAAATTTTATCGATTTACTTTTCATCTAGAAAATAATATTTCTAAATTAGGTAAAATTGACTGACTTCATTTTGCATAATATTGACCATCTCGTTTCGATAACGTATTTGAACAACTTTGAATATAATTAAAATTAAGCTACTACTTACAAGTGAAAAGTGATCTCTGGACATTTTAATCTTATATGTCTCCTGCACCACTTCACAACACATGATGGCATGATGATTCACAATGATATTAAGCTAAAACGTTTGACATATGCTTGCTTGCAAGGAAAATGTCCGACTGATGGCGCGCTGGACACAATTTTGAAGCCCCGCCTACTTGGACACAACTTTTGTTGGGTCATTTTCTTAACGCAGTTACACTTCCTGAGTATTATTTATTCGTAGCATGTCATTAGAAAAAGAAGAACAGTTCTCGAAGCAACACTACCTAGCAGCGCAACTATTCTCAATTTTTTTTTAAATGCCTTGTAACCCATTCAATAGTTCGTGTAACTTTAAAATAGTTCGTCAACATATTTGATAAATAAAATCTCACAGCAAGTACATACCTATTCAGCAAATTCCTATTCATGTATTTGTAGAATAAGGGCGCGCTTTCTCATAGATCCAGGTACGTAACTAAGGCACGCTTCAGAACGAATACAGCGATAACTACAGTCGTGTGAGTGAATAAGACGGAACATTGTTATCCGGCAGCGCTGAGGTGGGCGCCAATGCAAGGTGAGAGCGCGGCTCCGTTGTAACACAGATTAAATAGGTTGTATTTCCAAAAAGTTTTTAATTGTTTTCGTCATGAGAACTATAAAATAGTTTTTTTTTTGCGGGTACGTCCGAGGATATTCCAGGGATCTATGGTATTACGTCAAAGCTTCGGTTCGGGTGTAGGGAGTATTATTTATTCGTAGGGTGTAGGTCGGTACCGAGAATGATTCTCAGTGAGCCGGTTAAATTCAGAATAATGGTTAGTTTGAGAGTACACACATGAATTTAACAAATCTGTAACAATGTATTGTGCGAATGCAAACAAATCTACTGAGTATTTTCTTTTCTCACAAAGGTTTATATTAATTTATAAACGGGTACCTAAATGAAAGGATTATTTTTGAATTTCCCGCCATAACGCCTATGTAATAAAAAAAAGGCGGCTATAAAATAGCTTTTACTAACGATACGATATTTTCACAATCACGAAAAAAAAAGGAAAAAAATCTTAAATTATTTGTGTGAACACTAAAAGGACAACACATAATAATGCTAGATAATACTCTTGCCGATATTTGAAATAATAAAAAAACAAATGAGGGTACATCTAAATACTCTCCCCTCTGACGAAGCAACTACGTCACCGTCACAGTCAGTCTACCCGTGACCGCGGCCGCTGCATTAGCGAAAATAAAAAAAAGTGTTTCCTTCGAAATTCAAATGTATTTAGTCGGTAATAAAATCAATATGGCGTAGGTAGTAAAGCGATTGTGTAGTGTTTTATATTGTGTTTTAAGTAAAAGTGGTGATACTGTAGCAATTTAGGTATGGGAAGTATGGAGTAGGTACTTACAATAAATAAGTCACTTCCAGTGTTATATATGAAAAGAGTGTTAGTGATGACTATGATGAGACATGAACGCGATCTCCCACCAGAAAGTGAGGCATCTGAAGAGTCCATCAACAAAGAAAAGGTAAGATATCTACCTACATAATTTTTTTATAGCCAGCCTATAAATCTAGTTATTTGACGATCTTTGAATTTCGAACTCATGTAATTTATAAATTGTGATGAATTTGAGGTGTGTCAATTATAAAGTTTTCGAATTTCGAATGACTAAGTATCTACATGACAAAGTTCAACTTCCATTGCTGCTAAAATTAATTTAGGATTATTTGCGTTTGTTAGGGATAGGTAAGTTCTTTAAGTGGTACTTAGGTGGGTAGGTAATATTATTTTCATATTCAGAATTTTGGACTATAGCCAAATTTTGGACTATAATCCCTCTCGTACTGAGAGGGGACCCGTGCCCAGCAGTGGGAAAATGTAATGGGTTGATAATGATGATTATTCTGAATTTTATGTACGTAGGCTTTTACAGTAATTATTGTCTGGTTCGGATTGTATTAAAATATACATAGCAGTGATGGCTTAGTGAACGATGGTAACGATAGTTCGAATCTAAGGCAAGCACCCCTGTTTAGTAATTAGTTATTACAAGTTACCTACCTCTTGCTATGACTACAAAGTTACTCAAAAAATATTAGATTAAGAAAACTAATTTGGAAATTAATTAAGTACTCAAATGATTTATTATAAAATTTATATGAATAATACCTTTTTGACTAAGGATAATTTTTTTTTTTTTTTAATTACCCCCTGATTCCATATAGTTTCAGAGGAGAGGTAGTTGCTAAAATAGAGAGGCAAGTATCGTACGTATGTCTTATGTCGTGAAACAATGTGCACAGTGGCTCGGCGCTCGGATTAGCCGAGTGCGGTGAGGTCGCATCGCTGCATCGTGGGCTGTATTAAAAATAATACATTACACGGAGATATATCGACGTGCAGCGGCACCCACCGGGCAGGCAGCTAAACCTGGGCTGGGCTTTCCACGATCAGTCTATAGATGCCTTTCTTAGTTTCCCAATGCCTCTGAGAGCCTGCTGGGTCATTTTGACAATCGTTAGTGGCACCGGCAACTTGAAAAGCTTGACAGTCAATTTAGCGGTTTGTCTTAGGATATCGGTGCAGGAAACTAACCCGCTAAGTACTCCTAACGCATATTTAAATGCTACATTCACTGCTTTGTGTCATTCGTTCTATTGTTATATTTATTGACTGTCTACCGTAATATGATAACAGCGTCATATCTATACGTAATTTTATAGGAAACAGTTTATCATCATCTTACCATCACGCCTGTATTCCCCGAAGGGTTAGGCAGAGGTGTACTTAATGTACACCCACAGTTCGCCGGTATGTTTGGGTCCCATGTAATAGGGGGCGCGCCTATTGCCATTCACCGGGCACAAATCCAGACTTCGAGCTGCTACTGAGAATTCCATAGAAAAACTAAATAACACTTTGCTCGACCTGGGGATCGAACCCAAGACCACTAGCGTAGCAGTCGCGATTGGGACCACTAGACCAACGAGGCAGTCAATGAAATTGTATAGTTTAAAAATATTATCTTTCTATATTTTTGAAATTTCTGGATGAACGTAGGTAGTGTTTTAATAAACCTTGAATCATTTTTCATATTGTAAGAAACTTATTAGAAACTATATATTTAATCACTAGATATACTTACTTAAACTATAACATAAGGTACCCACAGATGAGTTTCGCCACTCGGTCTTTCTATCATACATTTGTTATTTATTTGTTTATTTTAATTTAATTAATTATTTTAATTAATTTAATTGATTTTAATAAATGTGGCATAATTATTGTATTAACGCACGCGCTACGTCCGAAATTATTACCAACTTCCGCTACTTGTTATTTCCGGTTTAAGAACGGTTGGTGGGTAGCGCTTGCGTTAGAGGTAGCAATGGCAGTTGAGAAAGAACGTTAAGACGGTACAGACGCATAGCGTTAGTACGACTGTGTATTAAAGAACAAAGTGAATATTGTGAATTATATTAAAGACTGATTAAAACGTTATAGTGTTCTCATTTTCTGATCTATAATAGGTCAGAAGTGGGATATAATCGTGACAGCGATTTAAATCGCACTCGGTGAAAGGACTTACCGCCCATAAAAGTGAGTAAATAGATTAGCAATAAATGTATAAGTAATTATTTTATCCTTGTATTGGCCCTTTTTATTAATTTAAAAGTTCAGCTACGATGTTTTTAAACTAAAATGATCCTATAAGACACTAAGTAGGTAATATTAGACTTGTGTGCGATGATTATTATTGCCTAAATATTTTTTTTGTGTGTTTTGTTTTGTTTGTAAGTAGATTTTCCCTGTGAAATATTTTAAGACCTCTTGTTGTTTAATGAGACCGTATGATGACTGATATTTCGGTCAGTGTATACAATAAGTAGGTACGTTTCACACAGAAATCACTTTATTTAGTCAAACGATAATCCTTAAATACTAAATGCGTCTTTAATATTAATGAATCTTATTTCGTCCCAATAACGATTCTTAGAACGCTTACTTCGTGAATTCTTATTTCTCAGGAAACAATGGGTCGAAAAAGACAACGACACATGAGAGAGTCTGATGTATCGACAAATAGTGAGTCAGAATCTCCAGTTCGTAGCCGACGAAAGTCTCGACGCGAACGTGGTGTGTCGCGTGACAATCGCCGGTCGCGTGAAAGTCGCCGGTCGCGTGAAAGTCACCGGTCTCGTGGACGTTGCGGGTCGCGCGAACGTCGCGGATCGCGTGAACTTAGCGTGTCGCGCGGACGAAGCATGTTGCGGAGTGGAGTTTCAAAAGACAACTGCGGGTCACGAACGCGTGATCTTATTGGAGCCCAGAGCATAGCCCGTAACGAATTCGCACCAAGTACATCACATCCTGGGACCACACCGGTGAGTCTGCACAATACTGACTTAGCCAATGCCAGTGTCCTGGTTTCAACATTCAAAGAGCTCATTCAGTCTATGAAAACAGATGGTAATAACGAACGCTACCCTATTATGAATGTTATTCCAGAGTTTGATCCTGCTAAACGAAATCAAACTATCGAAACGTGGTTAATAAAGGTCAACGAATGTGCAAAGATTTATAATTGGACAGAGAGACAAATAATTCATTATGCACTCCCTAAATTGGTAGGCTTAGCACAAAAATGGTACCAGGGTTTACCTAGTTTACTGTTTTCGTGGACTGATTGGCAGCATAAATTAAAAATGGCATTTCCAAGCGACGAAAATTATGGTCAATTATTGACAGATATGCTTGCGTGCAAGGCTAGATTTGGTGACTCTTTAGAGGAATATTTCTATCAAAAGGTGGTATTATTGAATCGTTGCAATATAGTAGGCAAGAATGCAATAGATTGTATTTTATTTGGAATAGAAGATAGATCTGTGAGAACCAGTGCTGAAGCAACACAGTTTACAGAACCTGATAAGCTGTTAGTCTATTTAAGAAATGTAAGAATAACAAAGAAACCCGAGAGACCAAATCTACCTGTGCAACAAAGCATTAGTGAAAATAAACATTTTCGATCATTTAAACCAGTTCGAACTGAGTCTGAGGGTAGTACTCACAAGGGTTATTACAGGCCTCCTAAATGCTACAATTGCGGAGAAGAGGGACATCCCTACTTTAAATGTAAACAACCAATCAAACGATGTGATAGTTGTCATAGGGTGGGTCATATAACAAATAATTGCCCGAGTAAAAGAGACTCTAAAAATAGCGATAATAATAATAAATCTGTTTTGCGGATTTTGAGAGAACAGGACATCGACTCTAAATATTTTAAGGTTGCTACAGTTAATGGACGAGATCTTGATTGTTTCATTGATTTTGGAAGCCAGTGCACCATGTTACAGGAATCTGCCGCAAGATATTTAGTTGATTCTTGGTCCGAGTCTGACTTACCAGTACTAAGAGGATTTGGGGATAGCATTGTCACTTGTTTAGGTAAATGTAATGTTGAAGTGGAAATAGATTCGGTTAAAAGTCCTGTAGAAGCCCTTGTTGTATCAGACCATTTATTGAAGGTACCCTTATTACTGGGGCAAACGTTTACGGAACAAGATCACGTTGTGGTTTACAAAACCAATGACCAATTGAGACTGTCCACTAACTTAAAAACAACCGTACACTTATATGTTGGTAAATCTGTAATCATAGAAGGGTACACTACAGTAGAATTTTATACGAAACCAGTATATACAGGTGAACTGTTCGTTGAACCAAGCTTCTGTCAAAGTCCGCAAAAACAGTACGAGATCCCTCAAAGCGTAGTTCAGGTGACTAAGGGTCGAGGGAACATGGTCATAAAAGGAATCAGCCCTGTATTCAAATTAGTTGAGGACTCTTTATTAATTCGTGCACTACCTTTAAGTGAAATAGAAACACTAAATATTAATAGGATTGAACAATGTCCCAATAAATATAATATAGATAAAATCGATAGTGACATGATACAGGTAGACAACACTATTGACTCTAGTCACATTGCTAAATTGACGGAATTACTGAATCAGTTTAGGGACTGCTTCGCTTTTTCAACTAAAGAGCTAGGATGTATAACCAATACCGAAATGAACATTAACCTTAATGACACCACTCCTGTAGTATATAGACCTTACCGGCTATCACATTCAGAGCGACAGGTGGTTCGTGACATTGTACAAGAACTAGAAGGATCTGACATAATTAGACAGTCTTCATCAAATTATGCCTCCCCAATAGTACTCGTACGAAAGAAGACTGGTGATAATCGTCTCTGTATTGACTTTAGAGCACTTAACAAAAAGACAGTTAAAGAACATTACCCTCTTCCACGTATAGATGATCAGTTAGATAATCTGTCAGGTTACAAATATTATACTTCTTTGGATTTCGCTTCTGGTTACTACCAGATACCAATGGCTGAATCATCAAAACGTTTTACAGCATTTATAACTCCTGACGGTCATTATGAGTTCAACCGCATGCCTTTTGGACTCGTTAATGCACCATCTACATTCCAAAAGGCTATTAACAGTATTTTAGGGAACGCAAGATTTAAGGAGGCATTCGCATACATGGATGATGTCATCATCCCCTCAAAAACAATAGACGATGGCTTAGTTAAACTCCATAATATTCTTGATTTGTTTCGGTCTTCGGGTATAACGCTCAACTTGTCCAAATGTAATTTCCTAAAACAATCAATCGAATACTTAGGCTTTGAAGTCAATGAGTCAGGGATAAAACCAGGAAAGAAAAAGATTGAAGCTGTAGATAAGTTTCCTAGACCGACAGATCAACACAAAGTTCGTCAATTTCTGGGGTTGGCCAGTTTTTTTCGTAGATTTATTAAGGGATTTTCAATTATTGCAAAACCACTGACGCAATTATTAAAAAGGGATGCCAAGTGGAAATGGGGTGACACGGAAGAGTCTGCTTTTATGACTTTAAAACAAGAGCTTGTTAAGCGACCTATTCTTTCTTTTTACAATCCCGAGTATGAAACGCAATTACATACAGACGCTTCTAAAATTGGTATTGCTGGAATAATTATGCAAAGACCAAATAAAGAATCTCCTTTCAGTGCTGTAGCTTTTTATAGTAGACAAACCTCCCCTGAAGAGTCTAAACTCACATCCTATGATTTGGAAACGCTGGCTGTTGTAACGTCGTTACAGCGATTTAGGGTATACTTACTAGGAATTCCTTTTACGATAGTGACCGATTGCAACTCTCTCCGTGCAACTTTTGAGAAAAGAGACACGCTACCTAGGGTCGCTAGATGGTGGAATATTATTCAAGAATTTGACTTTCATATAATTTATAAACCTGGTACAGCTATGACACACGTGGATGCGCTCAGCCGAAATCCCATCCCTTCAGAAATAGTGCAGTATAAAGTGGGGCATATTGATACTGATTGGATTACTACAGTACAACAAAACGATCCCGAATTACAACGAATAATTTCTATATTAGATGATGATCAGAATAATAATATTGTAGAAATCAAACAAAACTTTGTGGTAAAAAGAGGACTACTATACAGGAAAACAGATGACGGTGATCGTTGGGTTGTACCAAAAGGTGTTCGATGGCATGTGTTAAAGTCAAACCACGATGAAATCGGGCATTTTGGTTTTGATAAAACACTAGAAATAATCAAAAACAAATACTGGTTCTCAAAAATGAGGAAATTTATAAAAAAATATGTACAGTCTTGTTTAGAATGTGCTCATGCAAAAATACCATCTGGAAAAAGAGCAGGAAAACTACATCCTATTAAAAAGGTTGATCAACCATTTGACACCTTACATATAGACCATTTGGGTCCTTTTGTTCGAAGCAAACGCAAAAATTCGTATCTCTTAATAATTGTTGACGCATTTACGAAGTTTGTCATGCTTGTACCAGTCAAAAGTACCAAATCCATCCATTCCGTTGTAGCAATGAAGAATTACTTCCACACATTTAGTGTACCGAAACGGATAATATCCGATCGTGGGACGTCTTTTACGTCTAAGAACTTTCAAAATTATTTAGGCTCCTTAGGTATAAAACATATAATGAACGCTGTGGCCACTCCGCGGGCCAATGGCCAAGTCGAGCGATACAATCGAACGATTTTGGCGGCACTAACGGCTTCGAATTACGGTAAACCCGAAAATTTGTGGGATGAATGTGTATCCGAGATTCAGTGGGGTCTGAACAATACTCAAAATAAGGGAACGGGGAAAAGCCCTGCCCAGGCTTTATTTGGTCTTGACTTAGTAGGTACTTCAAATTCCTTACTACAACTAAGCGTTATGGAAGAAACTGAAAATGTTGACCACCCTGTAGGAGACATTAGGAGAGAAATGACGGAACACATAAAAGATACTCAGGATAAACAAAAAGCACGTTTCGATAAAGTAAGGAAAGTAGTAACATACAAAATAGGGGACCTGGTGAGAGTAGAAAGAGAAATTCCGTCAATTGGCAAAAGTAGAAAATTAGTTCCCAAACTTAGAGGTCCGTATCGTATAATAGAAGTTTTAGATAACGATCGATATGTTATTGAAGATACCCCACTGTCTAGGAAAGGCAATAGAAAGTTTAGTGGCATTTTTTCAGTAGACAAGATCCATCCTTGGATGGTATATAATAGAGCAGAAACAGAGTCCGACACTTCAAATAATGATGATACTGAATGACAGTTATAAGGTTATAAAGACAGTTAATATCCAACTTATCCAAATATAAGTTCAGAATGATTTAAGTTTTTTTAGTGAAAGAAATTTGTTACTGACCTGTATAATTAATTGATTGGATGGTTTAACTGAGAACATGTCTGAGGTCTCAGTTAGGACGGATATTAAAGATATGTATGAGGCTTTAATATCCTATAGGTAAGCAGTTTCATTAAGAAGAGGCTTAACTGAGAATATGTCTGAGGTCTCAGTTAGGGCTGGCATTAGGGATAAGTATGAGGCCCTAATATCTTAAGTATAGTTATATAGAGGCCTTACTGAGAATGAGTCTGAGGTCTCAGTTGGGACAGATATTAAAGATATGTATGAGGCTTTAATATCTTATAGTTAAGTAATTTAATTAACAAGAGGCTTAGCTGAGAATATGTCTGAGGTCTCAGTTAGGACAGGTATTAGGGATATGTATGAGGCCCTAATATCTTAAGTTAAAGTAGCTTAACTAACTAGAGTCTAAGCAGAACATACATTTGAGGTCCTAGCCATGACAGATTGAGCATTTGTATAACTAAGACCCTACAAATAATGTATACATGTCAATTACAATTATGTACCTAAAATTTATTCCCGGGACGGGAAATATGTCAGGAAAGGCCGACTGTAAGAAACTTATTAGAAACTATATATTTAATCACTAGATATACTTACTTAAACTATAACATAAGGTACCCACAGATGAGTTTCGCCACTCGGTCTTTCTATCATACATTTGTTATTTATTTGTTTATTTTAATTTAATTAATTATTTTAATTAATTTAATTGATTTTAATAAATGTGGCATAATTATTGTATTAACGCACGCGCTACGTCCGAAATTATTACCAACTTCCGCTACTTGTTATTTCCGGTTTAAGAACGGTTGGTGGGTAGCGCTTGCGTTAGAGGTAGCAATGGCAGTTGAGAAAGAACGTTAAGACGGTACAGACGCATAGCGTTAGTACGACTGTGTATTAAAGAACAAAGTGAATATTGTGAATTATATTAAAGACTGATTAAAACGTTATAGTGTTCTCATTTTCTGATCTATAATAATATCACATCAGTTAGCAATCATTATTATCGTTAGTCAACAGTCACTTTATGTACAAAATAAAATTGATGATTAGATAAATCTTAAGTGGTGTTATTATTTAATTTTCCACTAGCTTAAATGGCAGTGATAGGCCATTTTTTTAACAATCAAGGAAACATTCAATCGAAATATACAAAGATCTGAAACACCTCAACTGAATGAATTTGAATAGCAATAGGCTCGCATCCAATTACATGTGACCTAAACATACCGGCAAACTGTGGGTGTACATTAAGCACGCGTCTGCCTAACTTCGGGGAAGCTGGCGTGATATACCATCACGCCAGCTTCCCCATATAAATCCTTGCGTTTGTAGTTATAATTGAGTATGTATATGTATTATGACGAGTCCATACCTAATACTCATAGTCTGTTATATAGTTTTTTACCAACATTTATATCATATGACAAAAAAATCTTATCAACTTCTTACATAATATAACTGCAAACAAAACTAATATTAAGTACAAAAAACGTGTGTAAATAATACCTTTTAATGTAGATAAGATTATTAATTTGTAGACATATAATAGGTACACCATTGCCACACGTCGGCCTGCTCCTAATAGGCACTGGTTCAGGTGTCCAGCCGTCGAGGGGGCCCAGTTCATGGTGTCGTCATAGTGTAATGACACTATGGTGTCGTGTTATCACATATAATTAGTAAATATTATAGTACTGACTTAGTCTAGTGTTCCTAAGCGGGACTGCTACGCTAGAGATAGAGGTCCTGGGTTCGATACCCGGTTCGAGCAGTGTTATTGGCTTTTTTTCTCTATGAATTTTCAGTGGCAGCTCGGAGTCTGGATTGTGTACGGTTAATGGCAATAGGCCTATAACATGGGAGCTAAACATACCGGCGTACTGTTGGTGTACATTGGTACACCTCTGCAATATAGTAATGTTTATTAAATAAAGGAAGCGTTTTACCAACAGTGCATACAAAAGAGTGGATACAGAAGAGGCTTCCTATATAAATAAATATAAAATTTTGTTGGTAGGGAACCTATGTTTGTAGCAAAGTTTAGTAATTTTATTAGATACCTATATTTTGTTCATCACCAGAAGAAATCTGTAAGTTGTGTCGGGTACATTCAATGTAAGTAGGTGAATGTTTGACGTCATTCAAGAAAAGGTAGGTATATCTGATAAGATATAAAATATGTATATAAATAACTTAATTTTGAATGTGCTGTTTTCATTATGAGTTTGTCTTAGTGTAATTAGAATGTTCATTGTATTGCGTGATTTAAGATTTTGATATTACCTACGTGTATGTATCTCATGAAAAATACCATCTCTAGTAATCAAATCTACAGATTTGTTGTAGATTATTAACTGGAGGGACGCTGGTTCTAATCCAGAGATCAGTAATTTTCTACCCCTCATAATCAACAATCATAGTGTTGTACCTACCATTAATTTAGTCACATCCAGTATAAAATATTACTATATCTAAAATACAAATATCAAATGAAAGACGGCGTGCATGCAGAAGGCCTTTTGTTGAGTTTATCGCGGGTGGGGCACGCGGAGGGGGGGGGGATGTCAGTATTGTAGTGAACTACCCTCCATTCTAAAGTTTTAGCTTATTTGTGTTGTGGCCGTGATCTGGATGAAAAATGCTGCTCGATAGTGCAACGCGCATGACTGAATATTAATGCCGGGTTCAGTATTTAGCAGTATGCATACTATTGCCTCGTTGGTCTAGTGGTCCCAATCGCGACTGCTACGCTAGAG
This sequence comes from Subacronicta megacephala, assembly GCA_958496365.1. NCBI lineage: Eukaryota > Metazoa > Arthropoda > Insecta > Lepidoptera > Noctuidae > Subacronicta > Subacronicta megacephala. The sequence goes on along the minus strand of OY292529.1, from coordinate 714,199 downwards.
GTCTTGGGTTCGATCCCCAGGTCGAGCAAAGTGTTATTGAGTTTTTCTATGAAATTCTCAGTAGCAGCTCGGAGTCTGGATTTGTGCCCGGTGAATGGCAATAGGCTCGCCCCCTATTACATGGGACCCAAACATACCGGCGAACTGTGGGTGTACATTAAGTACACCTCTGCCTAACCCTTCGGGGAATACAGGCGTGATGGTATGTATACTATTGCGTTCCGTAGGTTAGTATGGAGCGCTGGCGGCCCAATTCCTCCCTCAGTCCCCTTCCTTTTCATTTTCTCTTTCCCTTGTCCTTAAATAGGCTCGCCAAAGGAGTTGCAGATGTGTTATCTGCAACTCCTTTGTTTTTGCAAATGTCCATGGGCGGAGACGACTACTTACCATCAGGTAGCTCGCCTGGTCGGTTGCAGAGTTATCCCATTAAAAAACTCCTTGAACACCTATTTAAAACCACCAAAAAAGCTCTTTAGAATATTGATGACGTGTACATGTACCACACTGTTTACAAACCCATCGTGTGCCGACAGTGACGTCATTCAAGTGTGCACTACCCGCATGCCACAGTTTTGAGATCGCTTTGCATCCACACAAACGAGGCACGTACTGATTGGACGTGTCAGAAGCTTTGCTATAGAGCTGCTAAAATGTTGGGGGTAGACCGTCGTGGTCGTTTATGGTGAAAAATGTCGATACCTTACCGTGTACAATTTCTGCTATTCTTTTCTTATAAGTGTTAGCTAGTTACAGAAGATACCTACGCTTCAATTAATGCTTTGAAGTTGCTCACAAGTGGTTTAGCAATGGTATCTAAATCTATAGAGGTATAACTAATCTATATTATATGTATAGACCGTGTAGGTTTAGCACTTTTTTATGGAGTATCTCTGCAAACTAGCTGGCTAGCTACCTGATAGTAAGCAGTCATCGCCGCCAATGGACATTAGCAAAACCAAAGGAGTTGCAGATGCGTTGCCTATTTAAGGAAGAGGGAGGGGGAGGAGAAAAGGAGAAGGAAGAGGAAGACTGAGGGAGAAATTGGGCCTTCGGCGCTCCACACTCACCGTATCTTGTGTACTTTCCCGGTACTTCCCCGGTCGTGCGGACCCATTCATACTACTAATCAAAGTTAGACCTGTAATAATAATTCCCTTTGTTTAGCCTTATACTTATACGGTTCACTATAAGAAAGAAAGAAAAAACGTTTATTTGTCCAGCACCAAAGACACAAATTACACAAAAAAAAAAAAAGATATAAAAACGAGTCCACATAGTGAAGTATACCTACTCCTAAAATTAGTACTAAAATTAAATTAGGTATGCGTCTCACGGCTGTACCAAATGGGTCTCCAGATCAGCAGATTGTTAAGCAAAATTAAATGCTTAACGCTGAATTTCATCTGGAGCCCTCGTGCTCCACGGATGTCAATCAGAGAAATTGTGTAGGTGCTAATAGCGTGCTCGTGTGCAAGAGTGTCGTGTGTGTGTTTGTGTGTGTCATGCTACATTGTAACATAACATAAGCTACTAACTACAAGTAAAACCTAAAAAGGTGAAGGGCTATAATAATTACAACGTCAAGGTTAAGGAATCGAATCCGCGATACCTTCATATCGACAGACGACCGATAAACAACCAGTCAAGGTTCAGATATCAATAGACCATATTTACTTACAATCAGATAATACGTTACAATATAAATCCTTAACTTACGCGTTTACGTTTAAGCTATAAATAATTTATAACTGCATAAATTCGGTAACGTTTCGCGCCATTACCTTGTATTAATGCGTTACGTTTCGGTGTTATTGTTGCGTTTAACTTTGTAACGCGTTTCAAATGTAGTTGAAGTAAGTATGAAATATGTATATTGTTTAATGTTTAGAGATTTTTAGGGGTGCGTGCCGTGACTATGGGGCAAGGGATGGACTTGCGATCATATGGATGCCGGTTCGAAACTTATCCATTGCACTAACGTAATGAACCCACTCGTAACACAAGCATTTAGCTTAGTACGAGGGGTTAACAAGATTACTAGTAATGCGCGACCCGCATTAATTTTTCTGTCTAGCTTTTCCATAGTATACCTACCTAAAGCATATTTTTATTTAACATTATGTAACATATACCTAGAAATGAATTTTCTAATTAAAGAAAATTTCTAGTGAAAGAAAAATTCACTTCACAATCAATTTCACAATTTCTTTCATTAGAAAATTCATTTCTTTGTGAAAAATTCGCAATATTTAATGCTAAAAAATAAGCATAACATATACCTACTTAAAAATCTGGAGGTTCATTTTAATTTTATGGTTAATAAATGAAATAAATAGATTTAAGTAGGTCCATATAAAATTTACCTTCTTATTATGGTTCAATAAAATAAAGATTATTCTATTATATTCTATAAATAGTTACGTGTGGCGAGTTTGGTAATCAAAAAATTCCCGTGTAAGAACTGTGACAATACCAACGCATACGTAGGAATATGAACACACCCTTACAGCTAAAAGAAAAACACAGTAATCCGCACACAGTCATTTTACTCGGCAAAACAATTTCTTGCTTGCCCTAAGGGCTTAGGCAAACAAAAGACGCGTGTTTCTTTGTTTTACATCGGACTCTGATGTATTGCGCGCGGTGGATTGCCGACACCCGCCGCTTTGACACAAGTAGCGCAGAACGTGGAAAAAGTACAGAAATGTATACTTATGAACCATATCTCACCAACTCCGTATACCTATATTTTCGTCAAATTACTTGGAACTTGGAACAATTGTTAAATATTTGAATTTGTTCGAGGAGGGCTATTCTAACATCGTCAAATACAGCCGAATTCAGAGGGTGATTCTCTTTTCGATTTGCGCGAGTGCCATTGCGTAAGCGTGTGTCCCAACCTGTGTAACCTGTGAAGTGTCATAATTATTATCGTACCTCTACAAGATACAGGAGTCTGCAAGCTTGAAATGAAATGAAATGAAATTATATTTTCTTTTTAAAAAAAAAAAAAAAATATAGCATACCATCATCTTGGAACCCCATCATTTATTCCATTAAATATATACTAAAGCACAATACTGCAAGACCGAAGGATACGGTGAGCTCGTTCTGCGTAACCGGATCAAATAATAATTAACAAAAATTCATGGTTAGTAGGTAAGTTTAACATTGACTTCCAAAACCTCCGTCTACCCGTGATTATGGATGCTGTTAAGCATTTCAACATACCATCACGCCTGTATTCCCTGAAGGGTTAGGCAGAGGTGTACTTAATGTACACCCACAGTTCGCCGGTATGTTCTGGGTCCGTAATAGGGGGCGAGCCTATTGCCATTCACCGGGCACAAATCCAGACTCCGAGCTGCTACTGAGAATTTCATAGAAAAACTCAATAACACTTTGCTCGACCTGGGGATCGAACCCAGGACCTCTAGCGTAGCAGTCGCGATTGGGACCACTAGACCAACGAGGCATTCAAATGTGGGGAATTAAGTAATATCAATTATATGCAATAAAATACTAGTTTAATTTCTATGTGAAATAATAATATTAATAATATTAATATTAATATTCGCGTGTCATACACATACAAATCAATTTATTTATTTATTTATTTACTTCAATTAAAACGGTACATCCCAATTACAATAACTGAAGACACAGAAACTTATAACTACTACATTTTACTAAAATAAATACAAACACGATTATACATCCTTCTCACAAAAACGCAAACATTCTGACAGTATAAACGGCCATCCATCCACAAACAAGTCACAGTCAGGATTGGCGCACAGGAGAGCGTTTAGAGCAGACAGCGAGCGTGGTATTGGTGACTTAGCACGCGCCATGGTGCGGCACCAGGGCACGGCAAACAAAAGGTGTCTTCGGGTGCGACGGTAGTTGTTGGGAACAAAAAATCTACACAACTCATCATGCAGATCAGGTGCATCAATCTTACCCCGGAGAATTTTGCACATGACTATAAGTTGGTGCTTTTCCCGTCTGACTTCCAATGAGTTATAACTTAGGCAGCCCAAAAGAAATTTCGTGGGGTACATGTATGGATAGTATCCGTTGATACGCTTGTATAAGTAGCGAAGGAAGGCTTTTTGTACTTTTTCAAGCAGCAGAATGTATGTCCTCTCGTGTGGATTCCACACAGACATTGCACTTTCAAGCTTGCGTACCAGTGCTCCAAAAATCATACGTATCACATTGTGATTGCGAAAGTCTTGTGAATTTCTAAGGATGAAACCCAAACGCCTAAACGACTCTTTTGCAAGCGCAATTATATGGTCATGAAATGTTAATTTACGGTCAAATGTGACACCCAAGTCCTTTATTGTTGTTGCACGAGTAACGCTTGTGCCATTTATTTTGTAATCGTACTCTATTGGGTGCCGCATACGACCAAAAGTCATTGCGTAACATTTAGTGGCGTTGAATTCCATCCCGTTTTTATAGCTCCATTGGTATACGGAATCGATATCCTGTTGCAGAGCCACACAGTCTGAATAATCGCTTATCTCCATAAACAGTTTGAGGTCATCAGCATACAGCAAACATCGAGTGTGCTTGAGAACAGTAGGTAGGTCGTTGACCATCAGCAAGAATAAAAGAGGCCCCAGTATCGAACCCTGACTTACTCCGGAACGCGTATGATATGGTTTGGACTCATAGACACCAAGTCTGACAAACTGCTGGCGATCACGGAGATAGTCTGCGAGCAGCCGAAGAAGTCCCGGGGCAAAGCCAATCGTGCAGAGTTTTTCCAGCAGTATGTCGTTGTTAACCCTATCAAACGCCTTCCGGAAGTCAAAGTAAAGTACATCTACTTGGGAACGTTGATCCAACTTAGCCGAAACAAACTCTACAAGGGTCAGCAGGTTAGAATCCACGGATCTTTTTGGTCTAAATCCGTGCTGCTCGTTACAAAGGAATTTGTCTACCTGCGCAAGTATGTGCTTATGAATAATTATTTCAAAAACCTTTGCTGGAGACGACAATACAGCAATCGGCCGATATTGATCTACCTTGGACTTGTCCGAGCTCTTTGGTATCGGGCTAACCCTTGATAGTTTAAATCAATAATCAAATTATGTATTAGAATTTCAATAGTAAATGGTTACATACTACCTAATTATTAAGGTATTAAGATAACAAAATCGTTGTTATTCGCTATAATATAAAAGATTAACGAAAACGCGATAAAAGTAACGAAATTATCACGCATTTACGAAATTTGACAGATTACTTCACACAATTTTATTTTCCAATCTATATATTGTGTTGATAACCCTTTATAACGGGCAATGTACAGACTTAGAGACCGATTATTGTAAGTTTATCGTTCAGTATTTATCCAGAAACCTTGAAAATAATACAATAAAAAGCCTTGTCTCCAAGCATTGCATTAGTCCGTTACAAAAATTGGCCAAAATGGTATCCGAATTTAGAAGGAAGAAACTACTTCATGTGTTTAATGCCTTCTTTGACACCAACAGAAGTGGTGCAGTGGATCAAAAAGACTTCGAGCTAGCCATAAAGAAGATTACTGAGCTTCGAGGGTACAAACCTGGTGACCAAAATTACAAACAAATAGAAGAAGTTCTTTTAAAAATTTGGAATGGCCTCCAAAGCCGCGCAGATGCTAACAATGATGGTGAAATATCGCAAGACGAGTGGATAGAAATGTGGGACCAGTTCGCTAAGAATCCGTCTGAGGCTGCGGACTGGCAGAACCTGTACTGCAAGTTCGTCTTCCAACTAGAAGATGCCAGCAACGATGGAGCTATTGACGTTGATGAATTTTCTTCCGTCTACGTATCTTTCGGTCTTGACAAAGAGGAGTCTGTTGAAGCTTTCCAGAAGATGGCTAAAGGGAAGAAGACTGTTTCTTTTGAGGAGTTCCAGCAGTTGTGGAAGGAGTACTTCGTGTCTGAAGACCAGGAAGCGCCAGGGAACTTTATCTTTGGATGCTATATCTGCAGTCTTTCAAAGCATTCTCACTCTCATTCTCATTAGTTTTTGATGAATTATCGTGTATTTAATGTTGAATGTTTTTGATTGTGTATTTTAAGATTGGTCTAAATAATGTGCTTAACTATCATGTATTAATTATTATTTTGTGTTTGAAATGTATCTACCTATCCCATTTAGATCTTCTGAATCTGTCTGCACCAAATCACATCATAATAGTTCAAGCAGGTTAGTGAAAAAGTGACAGTTGAACAAAAATTTCTACTTTAAAATTACATAACATACCATCACGCCTGTATTCCCCGAAGGGTTAGGCAGAGGTGTACTTAATGTACACCCACAGTTCGCCGGTATGTTTAGGTCCCATGTAATAGGTGGCGAGCCTATTGCCATTCACCGGGCACAAATCCAGACTCCGAGCTGCTACTGAGAATTTCTTAGAAAAACCCAATAACACTTTGCTCGACCTGGGGATAGAACCCAAGACCTCTAGCGTAGCAGTCGCGATTGGGACCACTAGACTAACGCGGCAGTCAGTTTTAAATTACAATATGGGGTAAACAGTTACATTACCTCACGTTACGAATATGAGTGACAGTAAATAGTCCCCATATCAAAACAAATGATGATATATCATATGTCTCTACAAAGTGATTCCTATGCAATGTATGTTACTCAACGCAAACCACTCAAAACACTATAAATGTTATATTGCATTCATTAACATCTGGCATTTTTCATCATAAAAAAATCATTTGAGATGCAACATTGTAATGGTGGTCGTTACTCTAGGCTTGATAGAAGTGGCTATAAAAAATTCTATGAGTTCGGACAATTTGGCAAATGAGTGGCGTACCCCACGCCCCGCGACCACCCCGCGACCACCCTTGCGACCAACATAGCGACCAGCCCCGCGCCATAACAACTCTTATCGCATTAGTTGGGGCGCGATCCACGAAGATGGGGTTCAGTTTGGACTGGCTGAAATATTATATTTAGTGATGTACTAGCTAACCCGACAGTTGTCTCGTCTTAGCTATGAATATTCAATTCGAACTGGAATAAATGATATAGCCTAAATCGCTAACATCACATATAGTCGTTAAGTTTACTGATAGTTTCCGAATATCTGTGCATTTTTCTTAATTTTTCTTTCCGTAACAACTTTCTAAGGAGTTTTACAAAACATAAAAAAATATATTGGTAAAGTCCTTCTGAAGGTATAGTGTGACCAAGGGAAATGGGAATTTATTATTATATGTAAAAATATAGATAGATAAGTAACTATAAACTTTATTGCTTGTCCACCTGTCTTTCTGTATAGTGATTTGTTTTTCCGTCAATCTGTGTATGTTGCATCACGCAAAAATTACTGCACGTAATGGGATGTGATTGTTTCAATTGTACTGCTGCTTTTAACCAGCGGTAGCCTAATGACCAGATCGTCGGACTTCCGATTACGTAGTTGCCGGCTCGAAACCCAACCATTACACTACCGACGTGAACCCACTCGTAACACTTGAAGCATGTAGTTTAACACGAGAGGTTTAACAAGAATTCTAGTAACACCACTTTGCTAGTAAGATTAAAAAAAAAGGCACAGCTTAAGCTTAGTTACAGTAAACGTATTCTTTTGCGACGCCGGCAACAGCTAGTTATGGTAAGTAGATAATTTTTTTTTAAGGAATTAATAGTTCCTATTTATTTTATTTATTTATTGATATTTAACTCAGGACAATCAATATCCCATAGAATTTGTTAGTAATCGCTTAAACTATGTTAGTATAATAACACTGAAATCCTATAATATTGAAATACCACATCTATACTCTCCATTTCTATGAGACCGTGGGTGCGGATGACAGAGGGGCGTGTTGTGAATGATGCATCCTATCTGTCACGGTGAACATCAGCTACTGACTCCTTACTATAGGCACTGTGAGCATGTGTTATGTTATAGATGATTTAGGCGATAAATAACGTGTATCCCTTATTCGAAGATAGAAAAAAAAACTAGTGTAAGTGTCGAGAAAATGGATGAAAGGTGACTAAAAATAGGGATATATAAAGCGAATGTCAGCGATGGTGTGCCCTAGAAAGACACACTGATCTGATAGGTGAGGTCCTTCAGATAGGTCAGGTGCATAATACGTACTCGCAACCGGCGCGTGTGTATGAAAAGACGTGTGAATGGGGAAGAAGCGAAAGAAGTATGCAAGAGTGAATAAGGAAAGAAAAAAAGCCTTTATAAACCTGAGGAAAATCCCACAGAATCGAATCTATCTCCCATTCTGATATTATAAATAAGAAAGTGACTGTCTGTCTGATATGGCTAAGCCGCTAAACAAATTTGGATAAAAATTGGTGAAAAGATGAATTTTGACCTTAGGATGGGTATATAATTCTAAGACCAACTAAGGGACCGAGACCACTTCAGCTTCAGCTTCAGCATGACAACTTAGTTGGCCAAAACGTCCGGTATATCTACTAAACCGGAGGGACGCAGGAGCCGAGCCCTCCCCGAGTCCGAATTTTCTTTTTGCTTATATGTACACTATATTTTCCTCATAATAACTACCTGGCATTAATGCTGATGAGCTGCTAGATATGGTTTTTGTGACTATTAGATGCCTTTGCCTAAAAGCAGCCGTTAGGTTAAAATTCCCTTCTTTCGTTCATACAAAAAAAATAACAAGACGAGACTTAAATGACCGTTATCTTTGACTGCACGTATATTTGTATGTTTGCTGTATATATAAGCTATGTTATCTAAACAAATAGTGAGTGTACGGTTCTCTGCATTGCAGTTGAGACCAAGGTAGATAGTGGCCCACGTCAGTGTTATCATGCGAATCAAAATTCACACACACATGCACGCAGTATTTATGTAAAAACAACTAGTTTGAACAGTTGAGTTTGCTCGGTGAGATATTTTCTCTCAATGATTTTTATTTCGGGATTTGATGTTCGAAGCCGCAAAGCTAACTCGTGTTATGTAACACTGTATGTCTTTTTGTTATTACAGATATATTATTAGTTATGTTGTGTAGTGTATTCTTATTCAGGGAGTACAGTCGTATCAAGAGGTCAAACAGAAGGCAGAGAATAGAGACGAGTGGCGATTGCTCCACCGACAAGAGCTTAGCTCTTAAATGAGAGAGAGAGAGAGAGATTCTTATTCAACTTGTAGAAAATAATGTGATGGCGAATGTTTTAATGACATCTTAAATTTTTAACAAAATTTTAGCCAAGAACACCTTACTTACTTGTTTCGTACTCTTTATTGGAAAACTTTTATAAAAACAGACATAACGGGAACAGAGATTTAATACAGGAATTTGATATACATAACTATATATTTTTGTGATAAGAATGTTGCAAGTTCAGCAGTGACTTCAAAAGAAAATATCCAAATTTTATGATAACAAGCACCAGTCAAGGTACAGCTTATTGACGATTCAGTTATTCTGAATACTATTATTAATAATAACAGCCGTAGGTTTAAATTTCTCATTAGAGATTTAATAGGCTGATTACTATGTTGCTGATGTTCAAAGTTTCCTGAAATATGTTTCGTTTCAACCATAGACCAGACACATGATAATTGCATTTAGCTGAATATATTGCAGCCAACCCCCCATTACGGTGTATGGTGTTTGATGTTCCACATGGCTGTCGGAGCCAGGGGTAATGTATAATAGATATTTCCCCATTAATGCACCATCTATCGCTGTCTTTTTGTATGGGCTAGTTAGATTACAACGCATATATGAAACTTAAGGGTGAGTAAGGGTTGGTAGATCAATTTAATGTTTGTGTTGAGATAGAATATTAGGTTAGCATTAGACTAGAGAAAAGTGGAAGAAAGGAAGGTTTGTCTTTGCCCTGAAATGGTAGGTTTGCCGAGTTATCCCATAAAAAAATCAATAACCTACCTATTAGTGTCATACTACTAAGCAAAGGTCTCACCTAACTTGGTCTAGTTTTTGAATATCACACCGTCAAAAAGCAATCAATATCATCTCACTTACGACGAATTTATTCAAGATTTGCATTGAGTGACACACTGTCCAAACTTTCTTTTAACCTTTTGAACGCCAGAGTATAAACGTATCGCCGTACTCCTGACGCCAGGCCACTTTTTCTGTTAAATGACCTTCATAAATGAAAACACACTAAAGTAATGATTAAATTGTTTATTTCATAATATGGTGCGACGTATATTTTGTCATATATTTGTGACGTTGGTGTTCAGGGTAAGGTTTCGTTTGTCACATATATGTGACAATGGCGTTCAAAAGGTTAATTTCCATTATTTTAACTTTAAAATAGAATTGGAAGAGATTTCAACTAGTGGACCGGAGTTTAATGGTTCCGGTCCACGATGGTTCCAGAGGGAACCTCGTTGTAATAGTTGTTCGTTTAAACAGTTAGTGCAGTTTGTGGCTGCGACAATTACCATTAGTAACCATTTAAGTCCCCTATGACCATTGCAATGATTGTCGTACTTATTTCACAATTACATTGTCTAACATTTGTGTCAAATTTGGTCAATATTGTAGGTCTCATATTCCTTTAATTATATCACATGTGCACGCGATGTTAAATATAATAATAGGTTTATAGCGACTATCTAACTCATCACGCTTTTACAAAGAACTATTAGATACGAAGTGATTTTTTTCTTATAAGTGTACTTTAAAATTGTATATTATAATTATTGCTTTCTTTTTTGAAAAAAAATAAGCTTACTAGCAATGTGGGTCACACATTACTAGTATTCTTGTTAACCCCTCGTGATAAGCTAAATGCTTGTGTTACGAGTGGGTTCACGTCGGTAGTGCAATGGGTGGGATTCGAACCGGCAACCATATGATCGCAAGTCCGACGCCCTAGCCATTAGGCTACCGACGCTTTTAAATTATTATTAATTAATTATTATTATTAATTATTGCTTTGGCTTCTGTTGCTCCAAAAAAGTCCTCCAACACTAGTTTTTCTTCAATATCTATAATCCCAACCCAAGGTCGCTGGGAGTTATTGGAGGCAGGCGGCATATATCCGGTCGTTGTGGAAGTCTATGGGAGGGGGCCTTAGTTCAGCAGTGAACATTCAGCTCATTTGGCTGATATGATGGTTATGATGATAGGAAACCCATTCTGTCAATATAAAGTACTTTTTCAAGGCAGAAACTAAGAAAATGCCTCCTTAAGAACACTTAATTTCCTGAAATGTTTTAAATGTTTACTTAACAATTCCTAACCAGCTTCTTTTAATGAAGTTTGCTTTAAGCTGTTGCAATACTATGCTATAAAATAATGTTAAATAGACAGACAGACGTCATCAAAAATTGTATTACAATACAAGTAATTTTGCATTTTTAATGTACTAATCGCGTACAGTATCTTATAAATGATTCATACACAAACATCACTCATATTATTAGCTCTGTACACAACACTATCAACACTATATAAGCACTTGCTCATACTCCGAAAATTATTTACTAGTACTTCACTCAAGCAAAATGGTGTCCGACTTCAGAAAGAAGAAACTTCTCTACGTGTTCTCTTTCTTCGATACCGATAAAAGTGGCAGCATTGAGAAGAAGGACTTCGATGCAGCCATCGAAGCACTAGCTAAGGCCAGAGGATGGGCCGCAGGAGATGCTAACTACACCTACGTTAAAGACACTCTCAACAAGATCTGGGAGGGGATCCAGAGCGGCGCAGACGCGGACAAAGACGGCCAAGTAAGCCAGGACGAATGGATCGCCATGTGGGAAAATTACTCCAAGAACCCAGCTGGAGCAGCCGAATGGCAGAACCTGTACTGCAAATTCACGTTCTCCCTAGAAGACACTACCAACGATGGGTCCATTAATAGCGACGAGTTCTTGACTCTCTACACTCCAGAGATCAGCAAGGATGATGCTTTAAAGGCGTTCCAGAAGATGTCTAAAGGCAAGGCCGAGGTCTCGTGGGCTGACTTCCAGGAGCTGTGGAAGGAGTACTTCTCTTCAGAGGATGTCAACGCCCCTGGAAACTTTATCTTTGGCAAGCTGAGCTTCTGAGTTGAGTCTAGATATTAACGAACTGGTTTTTTCTTGATAAGTGATTACTGGGTGTGCATTTATTATGTAAGTTACAAATAAATTAATTTATGGTCATTTTTGTTGTCTCTTTTACCGTATGGTTCATAATTCACATTATCTTTTTTCTTTTTTAATACGGTGCCGTGCGCTAGGAATTTCTTATACATCTAGAAAGGTTAACAATATCAAATCTCGCATGAACATCCAGACTTGGTTTCATGCGGGGATCGAACCCCCTACCTGTAGCAGTCAATTGCTCGATTAATGCACCCATTGAGTAGCTTATCAGTAAACAATAAATGGGTGAAATTTTTTTTATTTTTAAAGATATTATTTTAGCGATAGAAATATTCGATTTCCGTCAGGGTTCGAACCTGCGTTCCTCCCGTTGAGTACACCAGATGCTTAAGCCAACTATGCTTCCGAGGCAACTGCCTGTCTGGAATCAAACTTAAGTTTTCTTTCGCTAAAACAAAATGTTAGTATATTTTTAATTGGATCTGTGTTCAAAATTATCAGATTTTTAAAACAGAAAACATCAATTATAAAACTTTTGCAGGTAACTGATACGGATCGATCTATTGACGACATATTATTACATCATACCTTAATCAGTTATAAGAATAGAAATGGTCAGAGCTTGGTTAAAAAATAATAACAAACGGTATGTTTGTATATATCACGCCTGTATTCCTCGAAGAGTAGCAGAGATGTACTTACTTGTGTACACCCTCAATTCGCCGGTATGTTTAGGTCCCATGTAATAGAGGGCGAGCCTATTGCCATTAAAAGATAAAAATTCAAATTTAAACAATCACTTATTATTGCAGATGAGTATCTGCAGTGCAGTGGTTCAATTGGAACATGCATGCATCACATTGGAAAACGCGAATGCGATGAAAGTTACATGCCTAGTTTGAAAAGTGGAACAGTTTGGAGTATTTGAATGTGTGTGAAATGTATACCAGGCCACACAAAAGGCCACAGAAGTTGTCTATCGCTTGTATTACCATATATGATCAGCATTTGCTATATTTTAAGGCATATACAGGTGTTAATTTACTAGCAATGTGGGTCGCACATTACTAGTAATCTTGATAACCCCTCGTTCTAAGCTAAATGCTTGTATATCGAGTGGGTTCACGTCGGTAGTGCAATGGGCGAGTTTCGAACCAGCAACCATATGGTCGCAAGTCCGGCTAATAATTTAATAGACCCAGGCTATTGCCGCTTCAAAGTTGAATATGAACAGTGTATAACTGAAATCAGTTTACATATATATAAAACTGATTGACCCGACAGACGATTTCCAGTCGCAGCTTTGCATACTCAGTGCGAACTGGAATAAATAATAATAATAAAATGCGCGAAGTTAAAATAAATTGTATTTAAGTTTTCTAATATTTTCCTGTTTTCTTCTATTTTCTAGTAGATATATACTGCATATAGGCTGCAGTTACCGTTTGCCACCAGTCGGCTCGTATGCTTGTTTGTTGTGTTGTGTTTGTCATCTTGTTACGATAAAAAAGTGGATATATACTCACCGGCACGGAAACTTGGCCACACGTAGATTTGCCGATAATTCGAATTTAAACATATTAATTACATTAAATTAAAGGCAGTTGCACTCAATAAGTGTTTCTTATGATTTTGGAACGTAGTTATTGTAAGATTACTGCGCCAATAATTTATTTTTTTAAACTATGCACTTTCATCGCAATTAGGGTTTTTACATTGTCGATTTAAAAACACTGTAACATGAAGAATAACCATTTCTTTTTTATTGTCTATGGGTTTTAGTATCGGGTGTTTCCTTCTCTAGCTCTGATAACAGCTTGCAATTGATCTGGCATGCTTTGGATGATGTTCTTGATATCAACTTGCAGTATGCGTTCCCAAACGGACAGTGCTGCATTTTTAAGCTGGTTAAGCGTATCAGGTGGGTGGGGAGAGCCCTTAATCTTTATTTTTAGCAAATCCTAGATATGCTCTATTGGGTTCAAGACCGGGCTACGAGCTGGCCACTGCAATTTTTGAATACCGACCCCTTCAAGGTATTCTTCTACGATTTTCGCAACGTGTGGGCGTGCATTGTCATGCATTAGGAGGAATTGCTCGTGCCCAATGAACCCAGAATATGGCAGAACATGTTCCTGAAGGATCTCCTCGATATATCGAGCTGCATTTAATCGGTTATCAACGACAACCAACACCGTACGAGCATCGGAACTTATTCCTGTCCAAACCATTATGGAGCCTCCATGGAAACTTACAGTTTGAGTGGTGGTAATGGGTAAAAACCGTTCTCCTTGACTTCTCCATACTCGTTCGCGATCATCTGGAGCACGTAAAGCCATTCGACACTCATCTGTGAACAGCACTGTAGCCCATTGCTCGTGGGTCCAGCTGACGTGCTCTCTTGCGAACTGAAGTCGAGCTACTCGATGTTGTCTGAGGAGTTGTGGACCACGTGCTGGTCTCCGTGCTTTTAAATTAACTTCCTCCATTCGTCTTCTCATCGTACGCTCACTAACATTTACACCTCTTATGATATGAAGCCGATGGCGTATCTCAACAGCGATAAGGTACCGGTTTCTCAAAATTTCGAGGACAATAAAGCGGTCATCCCGAGCAGATGTGCATCTGACACCTCCGCTGCCTGGTCTGCGGGAGTAGTGGCCTGTCTCCTGGTATCGTTTCAGAGCATACCTCATTGATGAACGAGGTACATCAAGAACAATAGCCACTTCACGCTGCGTCAGCCCTTGGTCGATTAATGCAACCGCCTGTGCAACCTGTGCTAGTGTTATTGGCATTTTTTTTTCGTTTTTAAGCACCTTTAGTAATAGAGTTAAAAGCACAGAATCACAATAATTGAATGACCTAACAGTTAACATTCACAACACACAAATTCAAAGCTTCAACTTAGTCGCTCAAATGACCCGTTTCAACTAAAACTTAAAAGTAACGTCAAAGTGCACTCAAACATAATGAATTACCCTCTTGACCGAGGGGTAAACATTTTTTGACCTACCTTCATAAGAAACAATCATTAGAAACACTTAAAGCTCCTGTTATCGCCAGTATTCGCGAGATAAGCGCTTGGCCAAGATTCCGTGCCGCTGAGTGTATTTGATTAGCATTTTTATATTGATTGATTGATATTACGCACTTGATACTTATGACGCACATGTTAAGAAAGATATGAATAAGACGTCGATATGAAAAGTATTACATTATTTATATATACGATCACGCCTTTATTTCCCGAAGGGTCGGTACATAGATACAGTTCACCTGGTATGTTTTAGGTGGTTTATTCGTTTCTGGGAATTTCCTAATAAATCCCAATAACACTTCGCCCGACCTGGTTGTTACCCTGGGAACTCCGTAACTAAGCAGTAGCGCTTGCGACTATTAGTTAAAAAATAAAATATTTATTACATTAAAATAAAATTTTATATTGGTAGGTGGTACCTACTAATTAAAATTTATAAAACAGGTTTATTTCACGAGAGGTCCTACGGTCAAGTAAGATCCTTGTTAAGATTAAAACGCGGTTGATCATAAATAAAGAATAATTTCACAAAACAGTTGGAAAATGGCGGACATTTTTGTTGGAATACGACGAGTGCTAATTACCGGGTGAATTATCGTGTTGAGCGGACGGTACTGGGTCTGCCAGGGAGATGGGGTGAGCAGCAAGCGGCAGCGGGATAGAAAAGTTAAAGAAAAACTGTCAAATATACGTTGGTTTGTCATAATAAATCCCTAGAATCTTTAAGAACAACTGCAACCGTTCAAATCTTGTAAGGAAGGCATGCTAAATGCTGTACAGTATAGTCTAGGCGCCATATAGAAATTATTATAGTCATTATCATTATTTTGTAACACGACCTTATTGGTGAGATCCTTCTAAAAGGTCAGGTGCGTAGTACCCGCAACCGGCGCATGTGTATGACAAGATGTATGAATGTGGACGAAGCAAAAGAAGTATGCAAGAATCGTAGCAAATGGCGTTCTGTAGTTTCTGCCTACCCCTATGGGAAAAATGTATGTATTTATTTATTCCACACACAATCTTTACAGGATAACCCCAATACAAAAGTGGTTTGCAAATCTACACTTTATAATAATACAAACTAATAAAAAGCAATAACATAAAGAATAATAATATTTGTAATGTATTGTATGTACGTTATCTTGTTATTGTTAATTGTCACCTGGTCATAGTTATCTGTGCTATAGTTACTATTCAATTTTTATGTGCTCCTATTACTTTATGAAGTTATATAAATTTATTTTGCATGCAAAACGGCGGGTTGGAACGTGCGGAGAAATAAAACCTCATTTTTATACGAGTATCGTAATCGTAATGGAAGAGGAAGACAGCAGGGGATGCCAAACTAGTTGTATTATAGTAGTATGTTATAGTAAATGCTATGTACGCCTCAATTGTCAAATGCATCAGTCCTAGTTATAAGAGTGTATTAAGCTTAAGTTTTTGATGTATTTTATGTGGCTGTACTCTTTAAATAAATAAATAAACGACTATAGACTCAAAATCTTCTTTTCTGTTTCTTCTGGGAAATTTCGTAATCTTATTTATAAAAAACTGATTGATTTTGTTCCATAACTTTTAGATGTTAAAATTTAATTCATATTTCCCTTTCCGTTTTGAGTGCTAATGTTAGTTGTTACATTAATGTTAGTTTATATATTAATGTTAGATTTTATATTTATACCAACCACACCTGTATTCCATTAAGAATTCCACATCGTACTTGTTATTTAACTTCTATATAATCTGTGGAGAATGCTGTTGGTTATACATTTACAAACTCTGCCACTGAAATTTTTTTTTGTATTACTTTAATGTGTAACCGTTTATTTTCCCAAATAAAGAGAAAAAAAAAAAAAAAAAAAAAATCACACTTACCTTCTCACTGAAAACCAGCGCTGGGTATTAAACATGCCCAGTATAATGCTGAGTTGGCAACCAATGCGGTCACATATTAGTGACCTTTTTTTATATATTCGCTTAAAATTTTATCTGTTTGCTGTACGAACGTTGTCCGAATAAATGTGTTTTTCTTTCCCTTACTTATAGTCCGGCTATGGTACAAACACCAAACTTCATCCAGGGGCTTTGCTCGTCGTCTTACTGCTTATCGCTACCGCCTATGTCTCGCGGCCTACGTCACTGGTCCCACTCGAGGGTTGGCTGGAGTAGCTTCGCGATATTTATTGCGGTGTTATTACGTGTAATCGCCTCTGAATCTACCTCCTTCATAATGTGATCTCTCGGTTATTAACCCCCCGAATGAATTGTGGCAACGCTGACCTATTTACTTAAGTGCAATATTTAATTTTTGGCGTTTGTCGTTTGAGGGTATTGTAAGATGTTTTTGTTTTGTTTTGAGAAATGTTCGGGCGCGGTTATGTTTTAAATTATTTAAGAGATTGGCATGTAAATCGCTGTTATTAATTACATACATACTATCACGCCTGTATTCCCTGAAGTGTTAGGCAGAGGTGTACTAATGTACACCCATATTTCTTAGAAAAACCCAATAACAATTTGCTCGACCGGGGGATCGAACCTAGGACCTCTAGCGTAGCAGTCGCGCTTAGGACCACTAGACTAATGAGGTAGTCATGTAATAATAGCTTGTAATGCGTTATTAATAGCTTATTAGGTTTACTAAAATGTATGACAAACATTTTGTACTTCTACATTCAATTTTACTAATTATGATTCCGATATACTGCTGCGTTTGGAAGCCACTACATGCATAAGACAGACAATATACTTTGTTATTTACAAGCAAAACGTTTTATATTGCACCAAATAATTCTAAGCTACAGTGAAAATAAAATCCTATGCTTGTCAAATATACATTGGAGATCGAGCCGTTCAAACTGCGACCGCGTCCAATCCATCACAGATTGATAGCCGTGACGTCATATGGTTTTGACAGCTGTCAGATTTTTATTCAGGGTTCCGCTAGTATGTATGCTAATAAATTCATATAGAATCAAAATAACTATCCATCAAACCGAAATAATATTTATTTGATTTAGACAAATAATATTTGAAAGTGTCAATATAAGAATATATCTATAACGCTCAGTTTCACACACCACACATTCACAAGTAAATAATTACACAGGCACTACGAATAAATAACACAAATTATTACCTACATACATCACGACAGTAATTATAGTATATTATTACCAATTTTCATGATATGTTTTGCTATTCTAATAAGTCTTTTATTATAAAACAAGAGAGAAGATACTGGCTCATGCATAAATTATTTTAATAAAAAAAGATATATTATACCTAATTTAAATATATATATAATTATTGCTAAGAAAGACGGTATACTGTTTAGTGTTAGTAATTTGTAAGCTATATACCATCACGTATTCTCCGAAGGGTTAGGCAGAGTTGTATTGATAAACACCTACAGTTCACTAATATGTTTAGGCCCCATGTAGGTAATGTCGTGTCCGGTGAACTTTACCGAAGCGACGCAAGTTCGAATCCTGTCTGAAATGGTATTTTTCTTTTACTGAAACGTACATCTATACATATCCATAAATTTATACGGCAGTTTAAATTCAAAGGCTCTATATATTTCCCTGAAACTCCCAGGTGCAGCTACAAATCGTCACTCGCCTACTATCAACCGTATCAAACATCCAGTTTGTTTGAATTGGCCAGTTTTCTACACAACCTGCAAGTTAAACAGCACAGTTCGTTTGCACTGTGAGAGATTAGAGTTGCGTAATTGACATGCCATGACAGTACTCGTATGCTTTTTAATTCTGTCTACGAAAAGTATCGTGGTTGTTAACTTGCGTTGATTGGTCTTGCTGCGTCACTAAATGCATGGATGACCATTATTAGCATCAACATAAATCAATGTACTGAGTGGAGATGATAATACTATATTAAATGATGTGGTTTAATTTCCAAAAACAAGTTAAAGAATGTGATGTACTCAGAATCGTTGCAAATGGAAATCTATTTATATTCTCTGCCTATCTCCATGGAACCTATTTATTTCCCTATACTAATCTAAAGAATCACTTTATTACCTAAATTAACAAACAATAATGATTTTTTACAAAAAATAATACAACTTTCTATACAATTTAAATTTCTTATGTAATGTGTGGAATTTTGTAGATCTTGAAATACCTATTGGTCTAGTAGTTATTGCTATTGGGTTTTTGGATACAATATTTAATAGGAGTTTGGATTTGTCCCCGGTTAATGTCTACAGGCTCGAGCAGCAGTGGGTGTACATTAATACACCTCTGAATTTCCCTTTTGGGGATACAAACGAGATGTTATGTGGTTTCAGTGATCACCATACTTGGCAGCCATTCAGACTGGTATTCATGACTCTGCAACTTTAGTATTATAAAACGGGTCCAACTTGTTGGTTTAAACGTGCGGAACCAAGCGTGATGCGAGCTGTAGACGTCACGGGTAACCACTGCATTGCAGACAAGGAATTGCATGGATGAGCATTTTAAAAAAAAACCTACTTTTGTCATCCGACTTCGAGTAAAGAGGGTGTTGTCATGTTAATCGTCTGCAATCCGTGCATTATGTTTTTTGTAATATTTATCTGTAACTAAAGATAACTGTCGAACGTTGACGTCGAACTGTTGAACGCAGTGATAGCTTAGTGATACGACCATTGGACTGCCAAGTCAAAGGTCTCGAGTTCGAATCCAAGGCACGCACCTCTGACTTTTCGAAGTCATGTGCGTATTAATAATTAATTATCACGCGCTTAAACGGTGAAGGAAAACATCGTGAGGAAACCTGCAGGCCTGAGAGATTTTCTTGACGGCATGTGAAGTCTGCCAACCAGCAGTAGGCTAGCGTGGCGGACTACAGCCTAATCCCTCTCGTACTGAGAGGAGACCCGGTGCCCAGCAGTGGGACAATGTAATGGGTTGATGACATTGATAAAGATAACTGTAGATTTTGATCTTTAGTTTTCAATCTTTCCATATGGTTAAATTCACCCGATTTTCATTCATGCATAACTGTATTGTAGATGCATGGACTTTACTTTATAAAAATTTTTTTTTTTAGAAGAATAAAATATTTACATGACTCAATTACTGCGCAAATCGTTAGCGCAATACAATTTCTAACAGGGTAAACAACTGGTGCTTAAGCTGTAGGTATACAAGTTTTCATTGACAAAACATGTCAGCATAGAAAAACGGCATGATAAATAATATAATATTATCTTTTTTGTATTTTGTTTGGCATTTTCCATGCAAAGATTATCATGATCAACCAGATTGGGTCGGCATTTCCTGACGACCTCTGAAAGAAAAGCCGACACAAACTCGAATCGTTGTCTTTTTTTAAGTCCAGACAGTAGTAGTAAATTATTATATTCTCAGCTCTATGTCACTGCAGGCAATCGCAGTATCACACACGAGCGAAGCTCTGAAGGACGAGCTGTTACTAGCCCGGGCTACCGGCGCTATTTACATTGCTTGACAACATTAAATGTTGTTCTTGTTATCGTATCGTTTTTGTGTAGAAAATTATAGGCATTATCTCAAGATATGGATTTATTTGAATTCATCATAAGCACAATCAGTCTACGATATTCCCACTGCTGGGATAAAGGCCTCCTCTGGTGTAATAAAACGTACGTCGTATCTAGATATATATTCCTTCACTTCAACTCTCTGCCCAACCCACTATAATAATAATACAGGATAATACAGGTTGGTTATTAATATTCTGTGATACTAAATTTAGAAAGATGTCTTCTTTAATTAAAGTTCTCTCTTCCTTAAAACAATGAAAGTACGAAAAGCTAAAACAATTCTTTTATGTCATATAAGTAGCTCATTTGTAAAAAGCAGAACCGAAGCACTTTTCGATACAAAGGGATTATTAAATATAACTCGATATTTTATTCAGCTCCCCCGAGATGCAAACATGTGTGACAGTTTTGTGTGGCCACGAGAGTACCGAATTTCACAAGGTTTTAATTTTGACTGAAAAAATATAGATGGTCATTATTATGAAGCTTTCAATGTTTTTTAAAGAATTTGTACATTATTCGGTTGCCAGTGAATCATTTGAGCATCTTTGCCTCTCCATCAGAAATGCAGTGCGAATAAACTAGCGACTGATCACTGGTTTTCTAGAAGGTTTCATAAAAATATTGTTACGAGCTGGGGTTCAGGATAAATGGATTTATACCAATTGACACACAAACACTTTAATAAGGTTAACAAAAATACAACAGAAATCACTAGAATATCACTACACTAGTAATGTGTTGTTAATCACTTATCAACACATTTTGATCTACACTTGTTTGCGTTCAAACCTAAACTGCCCTGCCTGGCCCCCACGACCGATATTTATATGTGCCACGAAGATTCTAGAAGCGAACAATCCCTATTATAGTCCTTAAAATACAAGTAAGTATTTATCTTTTGTTTCCGGGCGTTGACCTCTGAACTCGGCCTTGAATTTTAAATATTCGCGGGTCATGCAAATCGAGCATATTCTTTCTTGTTTCTACGCCTTTTCCAGAATATTCGTAACTCATCTCCGTCGATCTACTATTACTAGTAGATCGGCCTCGGCCTCGGCCGGTACTAGGTAGGTACATTTATAAGTATTGATCCTAATATTACTCAAAACTCTGATCGCGTATTTCATAGCTCCACGTCATGAAATTCAATGAATAATACAGTACTTGTGTCCCGGGCTCACATGACGTCATAGCGTCATTTTGACATCTGCTTTTTATGGATACACTCCTGTCAGTTTGTATACAGTTTGATGGCCGGTGAAATTACGTAATGTGTAATTTAAAATTCCGATGCACCATGCGTGTCTGTGATACATAGCTCGTAGAACGGATTACGGCAAAAAGGTTCTCGAGTGGAGACCGCGCACCGGAAAACGAAATGTGTGACGACCTCCAACAAGATGGACAGACAACTTGATAAAGGTCGCTGGGAGTCGTTGGATGCGGGCGGCATATAACCGGTCGTTGTGGAAGTCTATTCGATTCTGATTCTCAAAGTCCCGGGAAACGGGAGCACCCACGGTCGAAGTCCCGAGACGTCCCGGGAGTTCAAGTCATAAAACTAGAATCGAGTTAATTTCTGGCGAGATGTGTCAATAAAAAATCTAACGCTTAACATCTATAACGTATAAAACATTCAAGGATCATGGCACTAAAAATTGCGACATTGCCTAACCATATTTTTTTTACAAATGAGTACTAAAAATTTTTGCGTAAAAATCAGAAGCATTTGATTTTTCAGTAGCAAAAAGTAGTATAAATTGTCAATTTTTAGACTGCTCTAAATTATAAATTTTGGGAGAATCCTCTATTTTACACAAATAGCTGCTATGATAACTTAATTTTTAAGCAAATGTGTCAACTCCTACCTGTTTGACCAACCCTTAAGTAGCGAAAAAAAATTATTTCATTTTGTCAAAGAACATTTTTCTATGAAACTGATGACTATTTTTCGCGGTTTCAGGTTCGGTCCTATAGTAAATTGTTTATGTTTGAGCATGAGGAGGCCAACATAAAAAATAATAAAATAGTTGGAGTTGCAATCAATTTTAAGCGGCGGTAGTCTAATGGCTAGGGCATCGGAATTGCGATCATGTGGTTGCCGGTTCGAAACTAACCCATTGTACTACCGACGTGAACCCACTCGTAATACGAGCATTTGGCTTAGGACTTAACAAGAATACTAGTAATGTGCGACCCATTAAGCTTTTTCTTTAAAAAAAATCATTTTACATAAAGCGCAATCAAAAGACATAATCCAAACAGAATAAAGCTTTTGAATTGTTGTTTGTATAATACATTCTACATCACACCTCCCGTGTGTATCGGCTTAACACAGACACCTTTATCAAGAAAATAAGTTTTCTGCATAATTTTATCATAATATGACTGCCTCGTTAGTATAGTGGTCCCAAGCGCGACTGCTACGCTAGAGGTCCTGGGTTCGATCCCAGGTCGAGCAGTGTTATTGGGTTTTTCTATGAAATTCCCAGTAGCAGCTCGGAGTCTGGATTTGTGCCCGGTAACGGCAATAGGCTCGCCCCCTATTACATGGGACCTAAACATACCGGCGACCTGTGGGTGTACATTAGTACACCTCTGCCTAACCCTTCGGGGAATACAGACGTGATGGTATGTTATGTTTATCATAATATTTTACATATTTTTACCCTGCAATGGGCTGACCTCACCAGAAGCTGCCACAACCTCATATATTTAGGGACTCAGGGTCGATCTTTGACATAAAACACAGCGGCCTACTAGCGTATTCACCTATGAGTATTTTAACCCTAAAAAGCAACCACAAGCAAGCGGTAAGGACCGTCATTTGGGATTTTTTAGAAAAGGTTACAAAAACTACCTGCTCTAGCTTCTAACGAGATTTACACGCTGTTATACTTGTGTACCATGTTGATATTGTTACGAAAAATGTTGACATATTTTATATTTATTTTCAACTCTGTTTTCAACCACCAGATTTTTTTTTAACCTGCAGAGTGGGAAACCATTTTGGTGCACAAATTAAAAATATTAATATTTTTATTTTTATTTTGCCATATTGCTCGAGTTTTTGTGTGCATTTTCCGTAATAATAATATAACATAATAAATGTTATTTCTTTTAATCACCAATAATATAACATAATAAATGTTATTTCTTTTAATCACCAATAATATAACATAATAAATGTTATTTCTCAGTGAAGCAACAGTAAATAGTTGCTGATTAAACTTCATTGTAATAAAAAATATAGTAATAATAAACATGTAATTATTATATTTTTTGTGGGTGTACATAACTGCACCTCTGCCTAACCCTTCGGAGAATACAGGCGTGATGGTATGTTTATATTTTTTGTTGCAAGGAGCTTGTTTTTTTTTTATTACAATTTCTTGATTGGCATTTTAAGCATTTGAGCTTAGATGTAGCATTTGAGATTTCTTGAATTACCTCTAGGAATACATTCTATTTATAAATCTTTTTTTAAATGTAAGCCTTTAATAAAAGCTATGGTAATTGCTCAAATATATTGTAATTATCATCCAACCCCTTTCAGGGTCAAGTTCGGATATATGTAATTTTTTGCAAATAATATCCTTTTATATTCCTCGCCGTGTTACAATGTTTATTTTGTTGTTATAAAAACATGTTTATTATGCTTATTAAAGCAATAAAAAGAATAAACAGGATGGGACCAAAGTTATATAAGTATTTATGTAATAAACGGTATTACATTTTTAACGGTTATTTCCTTGACTTGAATCTCGAATTAAAATTATTACATATCATCACAGCAGTATTCCCCTAAAGGTTAGGCAGAGGTGTACTAATGTACACTCATAGTATGCCTATATATATAGGCTGCCTTATTAGTCGGGTTGTTTTAAACGCGACTGCTACTTAGGCGACTTAGGTTCGATTCCCAGGGCAAGCAGGGTTTTCTAGAAGACTTGATTGATAGACCAGGGCAAGCAGACTTGATATGTGCCCGGCTTATGGCAATAGGTTCGCCCTCTATTACATGAGATAACAAATAATTAAATGAAGTTATTAAAAGACTGCCTCGTTAGTCTATTGGTCCCAATCGCGACTGCTACGCTAGAGGTCTTGGGTTCGATCCCCAGGTCTAGCAAAGTGTTATTGGGTTTTTATATGAAATTCTCAGTAGCAGCTCGGAGTCTGCATTTGTGCCCGGTGAATGGAAATAGGCTCGACCCCTATATCATGGGACCTAAACATACCGGCGTACTATGGGTGTACATTAAGTACACCTCTGCCTAACCCTTCGGGGAATACAGGCGTGATGGTATATGTTATATTAAAATATTACACTGTCTTTGACTCGATTAAAAACCATTATTCATAGACATTAAGCTTCTCTTAAATGAGGCAGCCTACATACTATACAGTACCTAGGTATATACCTCGCCGGCAAGTGAAAATGTTCCCCGATCTAACTAGCGGGTAGGTAATCAGGCGCCGCTTTGATCCGCCATCAAAGGAATAGCTCCAATCAACGAGTACCTACTTGGTATATAGGTACTGTGGCATGATTAAAAATATCTTAAATAGTAGATGCAGCATTTACACCGTAATAGTTTAGTCGTCTTACACGCGAAAGGGCCTCGTCATAATCATCAATTAATTTAATCAAATCAATTTAATGGTTTATCACGCCTACGTGGTTTCAGTAATTTGCTACGGTATTGTTATATGGGGAAACTCTTCCGAAATCGAGAGAGTTTTTATATCACAAAAAAAATGTATCCGAGCAATATTTAACATGGAGTGGTTCGATTTATGTAAGCCTATATTTTAGTCAAATAAACTCTTAACAGTGCCCTGCATATATATTATGAAATAGTAAGGTTTTAGAATCATTTCTTACGTTATTTGAACGAAAGGACAATTCAAATAAGAGGAAAGTTACACATCTGGATTTTCATATACCTGCGCCTAAACTTGAACTTTTTCATCGTAGCTGCGTTTACATGGCCCCCCTAGTTTATAATGCCTTACATAAGTCCATTACATCATTATCTTTTAAACAAATTCGTACTGTATTACGAATGTGGTTGCTACAAGAATGTTTTTATAGGATTGAGCAATGGAGCGACGATTTAAAGAAGGTGGCTGGCAACGGATGGATGCGAGCTGCCCAAGACCGGGATGGTTGGCGCTCTTTGGGGGAGGCCTATGTTCAGCAGTGGACGGCAATGGGCTGACATGATGATGATGATGATGATGATGATGATGATGAACGAGATTTAAAATATAGGCATCTATAATATAGTTAATAATAACTTGTTGCATGTTTTCAGTGAACCGGGAATCTGTGTTGAAATTACTGAAACAATTAGATCTGTCTAAATCGGGTGGTCCCGATCACATATCGCCAATATTCATAATAAATTGTGCTGATAGCCTCGTAACACCTTTATGTATAATATTCAGCAGGTCACTATCCGAAGGCTTGGTTCCGAGAGTGTGGAAATCTGCATTCGTTACACCTATATTTAAAAAAGGAGAAATTACTGATGTAGAGAATTACAGACCTATCTCAAAGCTGTGCTTGTTTGCCAAAATACTGGAAAGATTAGTTTACGACCAAGTTTACAATGTGTTAAAGTGTACATTTAGTGACGACCAACACGGTTTCCTAAAGGGACGATCAACAGTATCAAACCTCTCACTTGCCAATAATTTTATTACGGCGGGTATGGATGAGCGTGCCCAGGTTGACGTTATTTACACCGACTACAGCAAATGTTTCGATCGCATCGACCATAATATACTACTGGACAAACTGGCTTCGGCCGGGATCCACGGCGATCTCCTCAGATGGTTTGCGTCTTACATTGAAAATCGCAGTCAGGCAGTAGTGCTTTCTGGTTATACTACAGCATGGTCCCCAGTACCGTCTGGTGTTCCTCAAGGTTCCTTGTTGGGTCCCCTTTTGTTTATAATATTTATAATGGATATAAGGCACTGTTTCCATAATTCGAAAATCCTACTATTTGCAGACGATATGAAGGTGCTGAAAGTTATCCGCAGCATTAAGGATATTGATGACCTTCAAAGTGATCTTCACAGATTTGAAATCTATTGCTCTACCAACAAACTGGATCTCAATGCGTCCAAATGTTTTTACATGTCGTTTACACGCTGTCATCAAACTCTGCCGTCTAATTACACATTACGGAATCAGAAATTGTCCAAAGTCAATGAAATCAAGGATCTTGGTGTTATTCATGACGATAAACTTTTATTTGACAAGCATGTAGATAACATAGTGAAAAAGGCGTCCAGGTCACTAGGATTTATTTTGCGTATATCGTCCAATTTTAAAAACATAAAAACTTTGAAAATTTTATACTGTGCCTATGTTCGGAGTCACCTTGAGTACGCATCTCAGATATGGAATCCCCAATACGAGACTTATAAAACACGTATCGAGCGTATACAAAGAAAATTCCTCAAACATCTTGACTTTAAGACTCGTCAATTTTCCAGTGACTACGATCATAGATGTAAAAGGTACCATTTCCTTCCTCTGGAAACCAGAAGATATGTTAATGATATATGTTATCTCATGAACATTGCTAATGGTAAAGTTGACTGTCCCGAACTGTTATCGATGATCTGTATGAGAACTAACACCCGACGTCTGAGGCAACGTGCTCTTCTGTCGGTTCCACCTGCTAAAACACGATACAGAGCCAATACATTTGTTTCGCGCGCGTGTAGTTCTTTTAACCAATTGCCACCGCATATAGACCTATTCTGCACCAACACTTCTTTGGTAAAAAATCTCATAGCGGAGAAATTCTTTAATAAACCAGATACTTAGTGCTATAATAGATCTGCATGTTATTATTAATCTTTTGTACAACGACGTATTATTCCTAGTCTCAAATATTTTGTACAAATTGTTACACAGCTCTTTTATTAAGGCAATAAACCTAATTCGCTCTAATCTTTATATTATATGTGTTAACTATTGGTGAAGATTTGTAAATGGCACAGGACTATTTATGTTCATTATCTTATAGGTTATATTGGTCTGTTAATCTTCCGAAATCTAAATAAATAAATAAATAAAATAAATAAATTTTGTAACTTTGTTTTAAATGTAATATATTTTTTTGTTGTGATTTGCAATGTTATAAAATTGTTTAGTTATAACTTTTAACCACTGGCTATTGCATGCCATACAATGGTCAAATATGTGAAACCTACTCGTTATTAATTAAGATCTCTGTACCTACCATATTTGAAGCAATAAATTGATTATGATTATGATTATTTTGATCATTATAAACAATTTACTATAGGACCGAACCTAATATCGTGAAAAGTAATCATTAGTTTCATTGTTAAGAAAATTGTTCTTCGACAAAATGAATGTTTTTTTTCGATACTTTAGGGTTGGTCATACAGATAAGAATTGAAACTTTTGTTTAAAAATAGTTACCTCTATTTTACATCACTATCTGATGTGATAGCATCGACGCCCAATAGACAAACGCCTAATAGGCTGACACCCAATAGAACCCAATAGATTGATGCCCAATAGATCTAAACCCAACAGAAGAACACGTAATAGATTTAATCCCCCAATAGACAGAAGCTCATTGGACCAACGCTCATAAGACTTATTTAAATATTTAAACTTTATATTCCCAAACCGTTTTCCTTTTATTATTTGATAAAA
The DNA here is from genome assembly GCA_958496365.1 of Subacronicta megacephala. Taxonomy (NCBI): domain Eukaryota; kingdom Metazoa; phylum Arthropoda; class Insecta; order Lepidoptera; family Noctuidae; genus Subacronicta; species Subacronicta megacephala. The sequence continues at coordinate 685,803 of OY292529.1, read as the reverse complement.
TAAATATAACTGCCTGCTTACGTCAAAAAGTGCGCTCTACTGAAACCTCGGCGTGTACAAAAATAATCGCGACGTCACCCACACTCGCTCCTAAGCGCGGACAGACACACGGATATTGGATGCAGGTCCGACACACGCCAATTTTTGTATAAAAATGTTTTCAAGGCATAAGAGGTAGCGATTTTAATGCAATTGTTCTGTTCTTTATTATTGGTCTAGTAATCGAACGGCTGCTGAGCGTGAGATCGAAGAAAATTGATGTCGGTAAATCATTATTTTCGCATTTTGGCACATGAATTTTATCATTCACTACGTGTCATGTGCCTTTCGTGCTTTCGTGCATTTTATCCCCCGTTCGCACTGACGATAAAATATGTTGCAAATATCTATCTTACTCTATCTAACTCTCAAAGAGTGACAAGGATAGGTAGCTGTTTGCAACATGTTTTGTCGTCTGGTAACGCAGGGTTAGGAAACATAGAGACACTCATTGCCTATGGGAATAGCTGTTATGTAAGGTATTTCAGAAGCGGGAATTATAAAATTATATACATACATACATACAAAAATACATAAACTCTCGCCTTTTTCCTAGGTCTTTCATAAGAGTAGGCAGAAACTATAGACTGCCACTTGCTACGACTCTTGCATAGCTCTTTCGCTTCTTCCCAGTCTAAAATTACGTTGACATTATTATATAGCTTATGCTTTATTGCGTCTCTGACTTACACCACACATCTCACACGGCCGATTATTTATTGAATTGTGCGAAATCTGCCGCCGACGAATATTCGCTTTGATGTGACGCAAAAGGATTGTCTTATTTCGCTGGCGAGGCCCTCTGCACCTATACTCGTATACCCGAGTTTACCGCTATACTGGTAAAAAGTACTAAGGTATAGTGGGGAGTTTCAGCCAATTATTCTTTCACGAGGCATTGAATTAACTAGGTCAGGGCTAGTGAGATTTTAGGCTGCGATAGTTATTCTGTTTTTATTAGTTATCTGACATTGAAGTGTATGGTATTGCGTTTTATTTGGGTCTTTTTTGGGTACGCTATGCTGTTCTGTTCTAAGAGCGTGAGTTTAAAAAAATGCTTTTCATTATTGATTCTTGGATTTCGGCACTATTGTGATAAATTTTTTATGTGTAAACATATTTATGTTTTCGTTTCGCGCATACATTTTGTTACATTGTTCATAGAATTAATTGCAGTGATAATAATATGATGACCTTTAGAATGCTAAGTCAAAATTTTCAAATAGGACCGAAGGCTGGATGCAACGCGACTTCAAAGCATGGAGAAGCATCGATGGCAGCATAAATTGGCTTCAGAACCAATAAAGTTGGTAATTATTATTTAAGCATGAAAAATGTATGAATCAGCGACCGTTTATGATAATTTGCGCGGTTGACTCATTTATTCGTAAACCCAAAATTTACGCACCCCTTTAACTGGCATTTAATAAGTCTTCGCAATTTTAACGAGGCGAAAGGGGTAACTTTGAGGGCCAAGTCATACCTATGTAAATAATTAAGATGCGGCAGAACTTCTAATGTTGCTGTTTTTTTTTCGCTTCTTGTCTATTGGGTAGAAACGCAACGGTTGCGTGTGTATGAATGTGGAAAAAGCGGAAGAGGCTTGCAAGAGTCGTAACAAGTGGCCATCTGTAGTTTCTGCCTACCCCTGTGGCAAAAAGGCGTGAGTGTATGTATGGACAGAAGCTTGACGCTAAAGTTATTTGTGTCCTTGAATAAACTCAAATCATTACACAGTATTATTAACACAGCCAACAATACGATTTTCAGATGTAACCAACGATATCAGCTTCCGTCGATGTAGCTAAACAATAATACTTATTAATAAATAAATAAATAATATTTTAACACTTCATCATGCCTCTCCCATAGGGTAATGCGGACTGGTGTACACACTTACTACTATATTATTTTATGTCCTATGTATTAGGTAGCAAGCCTACCCTTTCCTATGTATTAGTAAGCAGCTTTTTCTAAGCTTCTATGAATTTCCTCATGGATGAATCTTATTGAATCTGTGGTGTTACGCTAAAAGATAGAGTGAGAAACAGTGTGATAAGGGAGCGTTGTGGAGTGAAAGAAGATGTAGTTACAAGGTTTGAGAAAGGTATGTTAAGATGGTTTGGTCATGTAGAGAGAATGGATGAATGGAGATTGACGAAACAAGTATATATGGTGAATATGGATGGACGAGTTGGAAGGGGAAGACCTCGGCGAACGTACCGCAACCAAATTGCGGATGTTCTTAAAAAAGGCCAGGTTCCGAGCACCCTAAATCGACGGTCATGCATGAAGAGATTCATTAATGTTGATGAAGCGAAAGTAGTGTGCCAGGATCGTAGCAAGTGGAAATCTATAGTCTCTGCCTACCCCCATGGGAGACAGGCGTGACAATATGTATGTATGTATGTATGAATCTTATAATATGCCTTTAAAACTTTGCTCGATCTGGGAAATCGAATCCTGGCTATAACAGGTTACAACCACTAAACCAAGAAAAATGTTAAAGAAAATTTTATAAGAGCCATTCTAAGTTTATCATTATCAATCATTCAGAGGGTCATTCTTTCCAGTTTTAAATTATTTCCTTTCTTTCCTAGTTTAATAAACTTCCGTGAAAAAAAGTTAAAGATGTGGGCTTTAAATGTTAAAATTGTTAAATTCTTAACTAGGTCACCCCCATTAAAGTGTGCAGAATAAATTAAAATTTTGTGTAAAACCTTTTTGAAGTTCATAATTAGGAAAGGTTTTTTGTTGAAGTTTTTCTCTTAATCATGACGATTTTCCAGCATGTTGCCACAGTACAAAATTCTACGTTTATTATTTAAACTGCTGTTCATAATTAAGTTCGGACGAACTTGCCATGGGTCAAGTGGATAGATCTTGTTACATCTGAGTGAATGATAAAGGATATTTATTTATGTAAATAGATCTTTTAAAGAAACTTTTAAAATTGAAAGTTTTATATTTTCTTTTAACTAGATGGCGCTGGAATTTTCTATCTGATAGGTACAACCTCTGAGAAGACTCTACTCATAGAATCATAGTCTCTTTTAAATTCATTACAATAGTTATATTATTAGATTTATACCAGTTAGTATTTCTCGTTATCAATTCCTCATAGGTCTTGTGGTAATAAGTGTGAGGTCTGAGTGTGAGGCTAAAGATTTTTTTTATTGATCATTTGATTTGTATCTCTCCAACAATACATCTCGGCGATACTTGACACGGCAGATAGCCACATGTTACTACGACATACATAAAAATGCAGTGGGGCCACGAAACAAGATTTTTGGTAGATTTTTAATTTCCCTAACGAGTATTGGCTTTTTTATAGGTGTGTGCACGCTGCCACTTAAGGCGAAGTTCCTTCGTAAGTAAAATTTTAAAAATTTATATTGATGCATTAGAAGATGGTTGATTAGATGCTTTCATGATGGCTTTCTGTGGAACATCTTCAAACTCTTTAATAGGTCCCGCACATCGGCGAGGTTAATTTTTTTTACTAAGGCTGCATTTTACCGACTACGAATAAGTTAATTCCGTTAAATTACTGGACAGTTGATGTCACATAAACTGTTTAATTTTTTAATACATCCGGAGAGTTGAAATATTAGTGGCGTGGCTCTTCGTGACATTTTTTAAACTGTGAAAGCGTTATAAGCTCATGGGTCTAATAGCTTGTCCAGAAAGGTCGAATCATGTATTGTTGTAAGAAGTGTGAACAAGAATTAAAATAGAGAAAGTCGAATAGAACTTTATACCCATCGACTTTCGTTTTTTTTTTTAAATAAATTTTAATTATTTGACATATCACTGTCCCGCTGCTGGGCAAAGGCCTCACCCAATTCCTTCCAGATATTCTTTTCTGCCGCCACCTAGAACGAAGACTACCACCGCCATCTCGAAATTGTGTTAATACTGTTTCCATGTCTGTATATTAAAGTCAAACCGCTTACTTCGTGGCCACGCACTAAATAGGGCACGCGGCGTGACACGGCGTCGATGATAAATTGCAACAATCACTCATGTGTCACTGATCCGCACTCGTAGTAAATACTTTGCTGATAACGAAGTTTTTTACTAGGCTGTTCTTATTATGAGTTTTATCTTTAGTAGGTATAAATGTTATTAAATTTTTTTTAAATAGGATTTTGTATGACCAATATTTATATTACCACAAGTGTGTGTACTTATGAGTTCTATAGGCGTTATTTGAGTCTGAAACTAAACGCGTACAAATGACAAAAGTTTCAAATAGGTAATGTCAAGTACAGTGATAGCCTAGTGATATGACCATTGGACTGCCAAGTCAAAGGTCACGAGTTCGAATCCAAGGCACGCACCTCTGACTTTTCGAAGTTATGTGCGTATTAATAATTAATTATCACGCGCTTAAACGGTGAAGGAAAACATCGTGAGGAAACCTGCATGCCTGAGAGATTTTCTTGTGGGCGTGTGAAGTCTGCCAACCCGCAGTAGGCTAGCGTGGTGGACTATAGCCTAATCCCTCTCGTACTGAGAGGAGACCCGTGCCCAGCAGTGGGACAATGTAATGGGTTGATGATGATGATGATGAGGTAATGTCAAAATATTGACGACGTAACTAGTCTATAATTTTACATGAAATATAGCCGTTCTTGGCTATATGGCCTAATAAAATAACAAAAAAACATATTTTTTATTAAATAATAAATATTGACCACGAACAAACAACACATCAGATCCTTTTTTTTATAAACGCTCAAATATTTTAACCAATTCTTGGAACTGAAAACTTGAGATTTAATAGTACTTAGGTGCTATACTCCTTGGAAGGAAACAATTTTATAAATAACGACAGGAAATAAAGATTCGTAATACTTTCAATTAGCAAATGGGTCGGAGACGTTCAATTTAATCAAACCCCGCTACGGAAACACCTTTTTGTTTCAGTACGCCAATTGATTTGTTGAAAATAATACTTCAATTTTATTAAAATTAAAAATAAGATTTCAATTTTATTTTAGCAGGCAGTTGTTTAGATGGTATGGTATTTATTAAGAAAAAAAGTGATGTGAAAACTGTTAAACTATCATATATTATAAAATGGTAAATATTTTATGTAAGATTGCCCTAATTATAAATTCTCCTACTTTTAGGTTTAAATCCAAACGCTTAAAATGCCAACACAAATAAAAAACTTCATCCTATCGCATCAGATTTACAAAACAAGCATCTCAAATTTCAATACGCCATATGTAACTGCACCCCAGTGAAATTAAACGCAATCTGAGCGCAATATCTTTGACGTGTGTTCCGTATGCGTGACGAATGATGACTGACGTGTGACAGCGCGCGGGTTACGAGGTAACCTCGGTCCCCCCACCCCGGCTGTCACGAGTTACGCTATATTAAATTCTTTGAAGTGTGGTATGGAAATGTTAGTGGCTGTTTCAAATTAATTTAATTTTGGGATAGAAGGGTTGAAATTTTAGTGTTGCGTAATTGGTTTATTTTAGTGTTGATTAGTAGACAATTTGATAAAGTACTTCAAGTGTATACTGAAGTAGACAATATAAGCTTTAGTAACAACATAACATACCATCAAGCCCGATAGGTTTTTTTTTTTTTTTTTTTTTTTTTTAAACTCTTGCACCTCCGACATAGCTCTCGGAGACCTTATTAGACTATTCTTGTTTCTTTTCATTTCTATCATTTATTCTTCTCGTTTTCGTTCTTAATACTGTATCTTACTGTCATACATCCACTTTCATTCCGTATGGGTGGGACTCCCATTTCCTGTATCTATCTATAATGTTTCTTTTTATTTCTTTTGCTTTTCATTACAGGGGGAATAAATTTGAGTTCTTGTTTTATTTAAGTTTCTTATGTTCTATTCTTAGTTACTGTTACATTACTTATTTTCTATCTTATTTAAGTATCTTATTTTATTTTATTTTTTTATTACTATTACGTACTACTGACTTGCTGTTTTACATCTGTGATCTTATATCTTACTTTATTGTTTTTCTTTTAATTTATACATCTTTTTACTTAATGCTACCTATTATATAACGTATATATAATGTTGAGCATTCTTATCCATCTATTTGTTTCTATTTATAGTGCATTGTGTTATCGAGTGTTGGCAGATGTCGGCCGTGAGACCATCCGCCCCGGGGGCCTTTTTGGGGTTAAAGGTGCGCATAGCGGAGTTTAGCTCCTCGATGGTAAACGGTGGGTCATGTGTTTCATCATGACCCATGACGTTCACTTCTTCAGCTAGTTTTCTGGTGCGCTTGTGCTCCTCACTGTCCTCTTTCCTTACGTCCCCGGGGTAAAACGTTTCCGCCAGCAGCCCGATAGGTTAGGCAGAGGTATACTAAGCGACCACCTCATGTCATCGGTATTTATTTGATAGGGGTCGATTCTATTGTTATTAAAATTGGGCACAAATCCAAACTTTTATTTTTCCTTCGGTATATAATCGGCGACAGTACAAACACAGACAAGCTGTTAAAAAAAAACATAACTCTCTGCGAAAACAACAGTTCATTCCATATTACCCTCTGCAAATGCTACAGACATTAAAATTCTAACAAAACGTGATTGAAGTCGTCTCCAAGTTAATAAAAACAATTGATTGCAAATTGGAAATCATAAAGTTGAGCAAACGAATGGAAACTGCATTGTAACTGCCCACAATGGGTACATAATCCATTTATTTCATTAACTCTATTTGATTCTGTCTGCCATCAATGTGTTCTTGTACCAAATTGAACCTTATACCGTTACTATGAGGTTTAGTTTTGTACTGTACATGAAGAATTGCTCTCTATTGGCCATCCGCGGTGTTGTAAGGATTTCAACGTTGGTTGAGCGTTGACTTCAGTTTAGCCTTAGATTTAAAATTTTTGGATGAGTTTTCATTATGGATTAGTGTACAAGTAAGAAATTTATTTTTTACGACGGACCTGTTATTTCTTGCGAAGATTATATATAGACTGCCTCGTTGGTCTAGTGGTCCCAATCGCGACTGCTACGCTAGAGGTCTTGGGTTCGATCCCCAGGTCGAGCAAAGTGTTATTGAGTTTTTCTATGAAATTCTCAGTAGCAGCTCGGAGTCTGGATTTGTGCCCGGTGAATGGCAATAGGCTCGCCCCCTATTACATGGGACCTAAACATACCGGCGAACTGTGGGTGTACATTGAGTACACCTCTGCCTAACCCTTCGGGGAATACAGGCGTGATGGTATGTTATTATATATTCGATATTTCTGCTAAGTATATCCCCATGAGGGGCACATTATATCTCTTCAAATAGAGAACATATAATACCTATAATTATGTATATTCGAAATTTCTTAGCTTAATAGTTGTGTCTATGCGATTTTAGTCGCGAAATTTGATGAATCACACAATTAACCTAGTTTTAAAAAAAGGTTTATTTATTTAAAAAAAAGTTAAATGCAGGAAATTCAAGTTCAATTAACTCCTAGTTCTACTTTTAAAAAAAGCTTCCTAACAATGTATTCATTAGAAATGTATCGCATACGTAGTCTTGCTTACCCCTCGTGCTAAGCTAATATTACGAGTAGGTAGGTCCACGTGGTACAAACTAAGATACTGCATAAGTTGATAATGCTACAATTCGCATCTAGATCTAGAAAAAGCTGCAGAGTGAAGCAATTAAGGATAAAACCTTTTCAAATTTAGCCAAAAAAATGCTTTAATTCTTGGTCTAAGCCTATGCCGTATCCAGCATTACCATAATCCAGGCGTTGGCCTTCCGCCAGAAGTCTTAACGCGTTTGGCTGTATTGAGATTTACTATCTGAACAGTTTTACTTCTGTGCCGAAGAGTTTCCGAATCGAACCAAATTGGCTGTCTTTTTCAACTTTTTTCCTATAGGTAATTAGTTTCGGTCTTCTTTTGAATCTATTCTAGGTATCCTAGATACAATTCTTCGGGTCAATTGAGTTTTAAAAACGCTGAGTTGAGAGAGCTAGTGCCACAGTTCGCAGTGAGCTTTAAAAAGGTTTGTTTCTATTCTAAAAAACTTCTTGTTCTTCAAATAACTATTTTTTTTTATTACTTATCTATACCATCTGGAAGTGGGAAGAAGAATAAGTGTCTATTGTTTGTAATGTCAAAATAACACTTTTTAACTAAATGCTTATGAAAGTATATACCTACATACAGTACTTATCATCGCGTCTGTATTCGTTCGTTCAAATGTTATATATATTTACATTATTACCTAAGAATAAAATTACGAAACTTGTGGAGTCGTCTTTATGTTTTCCAAAAAAACCGTTAATATAATAGAACATTTTGGTAATACCAGACCCAAAGTTTAGCTGTGCGGCTCGGTATGACCGCTAGTTTGTTCTTTTTATTCATAACAATCAATCTTGAGCTTTAAACATGGCCATTCAATATCCTCAATTAATTCCTACATTGTTCACTGCCACTAAGCCTTTTCGGATTTATTACCACCGCGATAACTAACGACAAACGCAAACCAATTACGATGGTAATTAAAAATGACTTAGCTGATAGTTAGGCCAGATAACCACTCTAACTTTATTTGTTAAAGTCCACGGTGACTGGAAAAAATGTGTTTTCATCTGGATTACACTGTAGTCCAGGAGATAGGGTGCTATGATTTAATTTAATTCATAACGTAAGTTTATTAAAATAAGATTCGTTCCGTCTAGATTGAGCTCTTCCATCTCTTTAAGTATTAAATCCATTTTGGTTGTCGTTATGGGTACTCAATTTCAAACTTGACAATACTGTGATAGAAATTGCATGCGGAGATCTGATAGCAGATATTCCTCAATATTTACAAATAATGATTATTACAAACTTGCAGATACTAGAATGACCTATGAAAAACTAGATTCCGCACGCGACTTTGAATGGATATAATTAGAATAAAACATAATATTCGCAGGTGTAGCTATTTTGATACCGAACCAGTGAGTGATGCCAAACAAAAATAAATTGTATTTAACTTTACCTATATTCATATATGTATTGCCTTAGTTTATCATTAATTCTTAGTTCATCATCATTTTCAATTCAAAATAATTAATAAACGGGTTTCTAATTACTAATGATACGTTGATAAATTTAATAATCAATCAGAACGAACGAAAATTAATGCTGTAACGTACGCATATCATTCACAGTCTATTATTCACCAATCATCAATCGACACAATTAATGATTCCGTCAGAACTGCTCTTTGTTTCACTATTCTGTAAATTAATAGTTGCCTGTCTCTTAGTCTATAACAGCGCGAAGGCCCGGCCAGTAGTGATGGGAAAGTAGAAAAAAATATCGAATGCTTCTAGTGCGTTAGAGCAAGGTGATTCGCAAGAAGGCCCGTTTTATTTCAAAGGCGTCACGATTTCATGATCTTGCGCAATCCGGGCAGGAGTTTTAAGTTGCTTTGAGTGTTAGTTAGCACTGTATTTTGATTTAATATTAAATAATATACTGGTTTATATTGATATTTTTAAATTCCCGACGTTTCGGATCCTTTACAGCATCCTTGGTCACGGGTGGACTGCACCCGCAAAAATATCAATATAACGCGATAAAATCCGTAAAAAGTAGTTTTATTTCAATTAAATAATATGTTTTACAAAATCATATGACTTAACCTTTAACTAACGACCTATACGTCTCACAGACGGTGATAATTTTATAATAACAATATTTTATTACACATCGCTCGCGAAGGGGTACCCCTCCCGTTACCTTCTTCCCTCGGCATCCCCTAGCAGTTAGTCGACGCTGTGCATGCGACAAGTACTCAGTTGTCCGTTTAGGAGCCTTTGCCGTCTCACAGACGTAAGAACGTTGTTTATGTAAAAAAACTTCTGACGTCTCCTGGTCGTCACCTCAGTTATTACGTAAGTAAGGCTATAGTGTCTCACAGACGTAACATCATTACAAGTGTAGTTTTTTTTTAACAGAATGCCTAGAAGTTGAGTTTTTTAGAGTAGAAAGCGGAAAACATCTTCTGCTGATAAAGATACGGGGTTGACGCAACCTTCAACTTCATATAACCGTAGTTTGGCTGAACAAAATGTAGCCTAACATCTTGAGTACGGGAGTGATGATTATTGGAGTGTTTTTGACGATGATGTGGGAGATCCTGGCTTCATGTTGGATAGCCATCACAAATCAGACTCGGAACAATCTGAAGTGGAGGACGATCAAACCAAGAGGATGATGTTGACCGAGTAATTAGCAGTCAACAGGAAATTGAAGAGGATTTTATGACTAGAGACACGGACATGGAGACCAAGCAAAATAACGAACAGGAGCCAGTTGAATAGCCGGTACCTGAGCGTTTGCGCGATACTGGAATCAATAAAAAAATTACAGTACCCCCCTCTGACCGATGGTCACTGGGATTATTTACATTTACTACATTCTTGTATGCAACAAGTATGGCACATTGGTTTATTACACTTATGACAGGAATACTTTGTGCATCTTTTTAGGTGACTAGGACATATTGCGCAGGTCTTTCGAGCAGCTGGACCTGCAACCGAGTCATGTATTCGGACTGACCTGACTGTAATAAGACCTGTACCTAAGCCAATATGCCTTACTTGTTGCATACAAGGATGCAGTCACTGTAAATAGTCCCAGTGACCATCGGTCACATTTGGGTGCTGTTATTTTTTTATTAATTCCATTAAAAGTTTAAATTTTTATAGGGTTTTGATAAACATCTATAAAGATCATGGTTTTTTAGTTTTAAAGTTGATTTTTATAAATAATTATAGAAAAAGAAGAACTAAAGTAAGGTCCTCAAATTTATTAAGCAAACATTGTGATCTTATGAATGAAGGCTGATTGTGCATAAACTTTAAATGATATTTTATTTTTAACCTATTATTTATATACGTAACAAAACAAACTTTTCAATAAAATAAGTTACTTAACCTCTTACTTTATTATAGATTTTATTTTATGACTACAATTTTTGACGTCTCTTAGACGTCACTTCGGCGTTAATGTGACAAATAGGCCTGGTCGTTAGTCAAAGGCTAAGTCGTATTTTTTTATTTGTGTATTTATACCTAATACATTCTAATAATTTACTGTCAATATATTAATAATATGATGGGAATGAAGGGTTATGTTCCACGGGATTAGTTATCAAAATAAGTTTAAAAAAACTTCTCGGGAACTTTTGCGAAAAAAACGATTCTAGATTAGTCCCGATTGCTATTCTTGGTCACGTCACTGGCTCTCATGACAAATGGCCGGCTACAGGGTGCTCCGTTATAATTCGTTTTTAACCGTCGCACGTCAGCGGCTCGCGTACCTGCCGCAATTTATATACAGGATGCGTTATAATGAATATGCTTTCGGAAAAGAGAAGAAGGAAGCATTTATACGTGATATGGTTGGACTTTTTTTTAAAATAATCCTATATTGTAAGGTCTACTAAGAGACATTTTTTAAACACACACGGATACACATCAAGTTCTACATTTACTGTTTAAGCTGATCCATTATTGTACAAAGAGCCTATACAATGCGAGATCAGCTTATACTGGAAGTGTATAGCTGGATGTTTAGCCGTATGTAAAAATATTCCTAAACAATATAAAGGAGCCACCCAACGTTGATCGTAGTGTCTTTGTATCACCCAAATCCCATCAAAGTTGAATGATAGAAAATGCCTAATGGCATTAAGTCCAGCTAATGTATAGATTTGTTTTGTGAAATAAGTATTAAGTAAATTAATAAATCATAAGGCATACCCATGCCTTCTTATATTGAAAATTTTGAATTTAAAAAGAGTAGAATATTAACGTTGTGTCCGATGTCCGTTGGTGTACTAGGTTGTTCGAAATTCAAATAACCTTTGTTTCCTCACGAATCAAGGTTATGTGATATATCTCCTGTATAGGCCAGTATAATACGTGACCCGGACTTTACCTCTCTATCCGGACATCCGCACGCACCCTGTACATACAATGGGCGAGTAGAGGCTGATATTGAAGAATGATCGCAAAACACGCGATTGCTTCATTTAGCTGCCCGCATCCCGGGACAGAGCGAGACACAAAATGTTAAAAAGAAAATAAACAAGTGATAGACAGGGACAAAAAATTGTTAAATATAAAGTGAACTCTATTTGCGTATTTTAATTATTAGTTTGGAATTGCGTGTTGTGATGTAAATTGGTAAAACATTTTTGGACGTATAAAAAACTTGACGTTAGGTACCAAACGGTAATCGAATTGAATTTGATGGATTCTCTTCCTTAATCTTGATTTAAAATCTGGCAGAAATGACGTGACTTCTTAGATCTTCATCAAAACGACCTGTGATTTAGCAAACGTTCACACGAAGCATTCTTTCAACTATTTAACGCTCGTTTGAATAGACCTTATGATTTCTCCTGTATCTTCCGGGAGTTTGTTTTCTGGAGCGCTCGATTTTAAACTCTATTTTAATGAAGTACAGAGTGATTTTACTTTAGTTTTAAGAGCGTGGAAGTCAACTGGTACAAAAAACACAGAGCTCATATTTTTTAAACCCATACGAATGAGGCTGGTTCGAGGTGGCGCAAGAAAAGAGTACCTGCGGCATTGGGGGAAGCCTTTACCCAGCAGTGGGACAGTAACGGCTAGAAAAAAATGTTGGAGTAAACTTAGATATCAAAAGTTATTTAAAGTTTATATTGCTTGACATAATATAACATACCGTCACGCCTGTATTCCCCGAAGTGTAATCAAAGATGTACTGATACCCACAGTACCTTGGTAAGTTTTAGGCCCATGAAATAGAGGGCAAACCTATTGCCATAATCCAGATATAAGTCTAAACTCGGAGTTGCTTCTGAAAGTATCGTAAAGAAAAAACTTAATAACACTTTAAACTCGACCTGGAAATCGAACCCGAGACCTCACCTTGAACAGCTGCAAGACTAGAATGTTGTTGTTTAGTATTGTTTGATCTCAAATAATCTTAAGAGTTCAATTGAAGATATATTTATAAATAAACAATTAAGTTCCCTGTCTGTAGGGGTAGACACCCATCCCGGAACAGACGAAATGGGATGCAATTTACAATGCATGGATGGAGTTCAATTTGAAATTTAAAGCGGTAGTGGCCTTAGGGTAGCGGACGGAGAACAGACGGATGCTAGTTCGATTCCGGTTTTATACGTGGGGTTATGTATCTATTTGAATAATACGACGTCATTCGGGGAAATTCATAGGATTTTCTTTTGCGATTTCAAACTTGCGTCTTGTTTTCGTGTTCTTTTTGTTTTCATGAAGGACTGCCTCCTTAGTCTAGTGGTCCCAATCGCGACTGAGGTGTTGGGTTCGATCCCCAGGTCGAGCAAAGTGATATTGTGTTTTTCTATTAAATTCTCAGTAGCAGCTCGGAGTCTCGATTTGTGCCTGGTGAATGGAAATAGGTTCGCCCCTATTTCATCGGATCTAAACATACCAGCGAACGGTGAGTATACATTAAGTATTTCTCTGCCTAACCTTCGGGGAACCGAGGCGTGATGGTATGATCATGCGTCAGCAGGACATGACTTGCCAAATTAAGTATAATTTATTTAAATAAACCCGTTAAATATTCCAGTAGCGTCCAGCGCGTCCTTACAAAAGTTGTGTAAAAACAAGATGGTAGCTTTCAAGATTTATGGCTCATGTTCTTGGCAAGAACTCGGCGTCTTGTAAGTTGACGTCACTCTATGTGACGAAATAATTGCAAATAACAATCTTTTTTATAATAAAATTTTTAAATACCTTTTTATGGATGTTTTGTTGTTATATTATTTATTACATATTCTAATATACTTTATAATTTTTTAACAGTATTTTTTTTACCAAGAAAACATTTTTAATCTAAAACAATTCACCTACTCTTTAGCACATACGGAAATAGAAGTTTTAAAAAGGGCCTTGGTGCTTTGAGCCGCGGGCGGCGAGTGTGCCCGACGTGAGGTACTTGGACATTGGTCCTGTGAGCCGTGAGGGCAAGTTTCCTTGGCGTTGGGATCACTGTGGGCATCGCTAGCGCTAATAGGGTCGGTAAACATTCTTTAGCTGCTCGCTGGCGTGGAAACCATTTAGTAGTTTCTGTTAGTTTTTGCAGCATCGTTAAGGCTATAATTATATAAATTAATTAAGTGTCTGCCTTATTAATAATATGTTCATAGACATGATTAAATTATGTTCTTATTGAAAAATTCATCGAATCTTTACTGGAATACAATTGTATTCCACAATGACTGAGGCAGAGTCATGAATGAGCTTTTTGCTATAAACCGAACCGAATTCGAGCATAAATTCGAACTCTGGGCAGCTACCGAAAATTTGTACTCACAAAAACTCGCAAATGTTATGCGGATTTGTGAATCAAATTCAGGAAGTTATACTCTGCAGCTTTTTTTGAAACGGAAGGTCAATAAGACTGCAAAATCTTAAACTCAGATCTAAAACATAGCATAGATAACATTCCAATGAAAATAATGCCTCAGTAGTCTAGTGGTTCTAAGCGCGACTGCTACGCTTAGAGGTCTTGGGACAAAGTGTTATTGGGTTTATCTATCTTCTCAGTAGTACAACGGAGTTTGGATATGTGCCGGTGAATGGCAGTAAGCTCGCCCCCCATTACATGGGACCTAAGCCTACCGGCGAGTCCCTTCGATGAATACACCCGTATGTTATGTCCTATAAAAAGATTAATAATCCTACATTCACCACAACATATACACCACAACGCAACAATATAGGTCATTACGCCTTTTCAATATGACGTCAATATATTTGGGAACACATCTTCACATCTTCGAAAACCGCTGCCTCACTCTTCTGAGCCCCATAAGGACCCATGCGAGTATAACGCTTCACCGATCAAAAGAATCTTCACATTGAGTTATCTGGTCCTTTTAAAACCTGCGGTCAACTGTGCCGCTCAATGATTTGTACCGTTATTGCGGTTAGGGTAAATATTTTAAAGATATTTGCCCCTTTGAGGGGTTTGAATGATACGGGTTTGTAGCATTTAAAAAAATACATGTCATGTCCTTTAAAAAATTATACGTAAATAATTGTTTTAAAAACTTAGTATTTGGAAATAAATAAAACAATAATTTTGCGTTTTCAAAACACACCCATCACACTTGAATTCCCGGTTAGGCAGAGGTGTACTAATGTACCCTCACATTCCCACGTATTAGAGAGCGAGCCTATTGCCATTAACCAGGTACAAACCCAGACTCTGAGCTGCTACGGAGAATTTCATAGAAAAACTATAACAGTTTACACGACCTGCAAATAGAACCTAGGACCTCTAGCGTAGCAGTCGCATACAGGACCACTAGACTGATAAGGCAGTCTTTCGCGTTTTCAATAAAAATATATTTCACTTGTAACGTTTAAGCCACTTTAAACAAATTGTATAATATCTAACACTCAGTAATTTACTGCATTTCATAAGGTTTTATAATGTATGAAACATGCGCAATAATCTTACTAATTCCGTTCAAGTGAATGAATTTACCTCAGTCACCTCTCACAAACTGCCAGTGTAACAGCATCTTATATTGTACCTTATGCATACCTTTTAATCAGTCCACTTCAACTACGACTACATATTATAAAACAAAATCCTCCGCCGCGTCTGTCTGCTCGCGATAAACTATAAAACTACTTCACCGATTTTCATGTTGTTTTCACCAATCCAAAATGAAATGATATTTATTTCTGTAAATAGATCTTTTAAGACACTTTTACAAGTCGTTTTTTTTTACATATTTTTTTTTTAACTAGATGGCGTCGACGTTTCCTATCTGACGACCTCTGAGAAGAAACGTCGAAACAAACTCAGAGAATCATGGTCTCTTTTAAAGTCCAGACAATAGTTATATTATATGCGAGTTCAATGTAGGGCAAAATCTGAACAGGCCTTTTGAAGAAAGAACCATACCAGCTTTGAGTTGACCTGTCCTAACTGACGGAACGCATACATCAGTCATCGTGTAGCTCAACCATTTTTTAGGGAGCCCAACGACCCGACGCACAACGATACCAGATCAGCAAGACATTTGCGTAGGTCATGGGAAATACTCAAAACTTTCAGAAATCTTTAATATAAATAAATGTTATACGAGTTAAAACCGACATAGTACTCACATTTACATTTTGTATGGTACAGTGTACATTAATAATAATACTATGCATGATAACTATGACCTACAAGGCAACTCAGTCAACTCGTAAATGGAAAAAAATAAAAAATTTGAGACACGATAGCCAGCAAGTCGACCAGTCACCACAAGCAGCACCCGTTCACGAGTATAACGCACGGATCAGCCATCACCTCCCTCGCCATTTTAGAGGGAAGGGGGTGACCCGACCAATGACGCTACCGCAAGCAATGACATCTAAGGGAGCATGACGACAATGCAGCCAGGTGTAAATTATGTTACAAAAACATGTTGTACTGAGGACCGAGGTCACTAGTAACTGCATTACACATAAATGTTCACAAATAAAATTAAATAGTAAAAAAGAAAATAATATGTAATAATCAAATTAATTGGGTATATGTCAAACGTATAAAGATATGTCAATTATCAATTACAAATTAAAATAATTAATAAAATAATAATCAAATTCAATGTCAGGGTAAATTTGGCATTAAACAATCAATAGCCTGGTTCATTAGAACAGTTCAATTCAATCCCAAGCATTTTTGTCATCCATATAATCTTTCACACTATAGAAACCTTTCAAACACAGTTTCTGCTTAACAATTGATTTAAATTTGTTGATGCTCAGGTTTTGAATGTTGCTTGGGATTTTATTGTACAAGCGTATACATTGGCATTTGAACGAGTTACTTATTTTCTGGAGCCTGGTAGCAGGAACAATGAATTTATTTTTATTCCTGGTATTAACATTATGCGTATCACTACGTTTTTTAAAGAGATTAATATTCCTATGAGCATACAATACATTTTCATAAATATAATGTGATGGAACAGTCATAACATTAATCTCCTTAAATTTATCCCTCAGTGAATATCTGGGACTTAAATTATAAATTGACCGAATTGCTCGTTTCTGCAACACAAAAATAGCTTGTATGTCGGCCGCATTCTCCCACAACAGAATACCGTACGACATCACACTATGAATATAACTGAAATAAACTAGGCGAGCTGTATCCTCGTCAGTTAAGCTACGTATCTTTTTAACGGCGTATGCCGCAGAGCTGAGCTTTTTCGACAATTTATCTATATGTGGGCCCCACTGAAGTTTAGAATCTAAAGTGATGCCCAGAAATACTTTCGTATTACTACTACGTTCTTGAGTAAGTTCATTATGTATAATAAATACATATTATATGGTACAGAAAAGTCGAGAAACCACGCGGGCGAAGCCGTGGGCGGACAGATAGTAAATAATAATCTAGCTATTACTCCCGCCTATCATCGCTTAGTCCTCAATTTTAACGGGCTGCAATACCCGCAGGCAACCTTTCACGTCACACTCATTGAACTAACAAGAGTACGCACATTATCGCCCTAAGTGAAATTAAAGCGGACACCGTAGCGCCGTAGCACCGTAGCACCGTAGCGACGTAGCTCGTAGCTCGCGGCTACGTCACGGATCATAAAACATTGCTTGTTTCATAACTGTTTGTTTACTAGTATTGGTATGATTATTGTATTGTAGTGTGATGATTTGTAGAAAAATAGGCTATTAACATAGACCTTTGTCCTTTTTGTTGCCGAATAATAAAATCAGATAGAAAGACTCATCAGCATTATATTTATTGTCCTACTGTTTGGTACCAGCTGCTTCTTATAATGAGAGGTTACAGGTTAGTTAGCCAAATACACGTGCGCCACGAAGATCTCTTAGGCCTGAGGGTTTCCTTACGATGTTTTCCTTAAATGGTTTAAAGCGAGTGACAGAGTTTGTGACTTTATTTAGAAAGTAAATTATTTTTAAAAGTTAAACTAAAGACCTATGTTTAAGTAGTCTATGATCCTCTCAATAGGCTATTTGTAGAAGGTTAAATATAATAAAATATTTAATAACGTTACTTGGTTGATAAAGCTAGGCTAAGACTAGGTATTTTCCACAGAGTTTACTTTTTTTGACGTTTATATCCAAAATGGTCCTTATGTACGCCGCTATCCGGCTGAGAGGACCAAACAAAACCCATTGATACGTACCACTACCCGTATTACAAAACTTTTTACACTTCTACTTCCCCCATATGGTACCCTCATAAAACTAACAATAGTTGTGCATAATTTACTATAAACCTTTGTAGAATGACCGGCGGGTAGATTACCAGGTTCCTACCAGTTAAGTTTAATAAAACTATTATTTCCTATACTTTATTGATGTAATTTCCGTTACAAAGTTCGGCAGTTAAGTTAAGTTTTGTGATATTTTAGCAAGATTACAATGTTGCTTATATTGGTAGACTGGTTATAAAACTTTTTACTAAATCGTGGGTAGGCAGCAAACGGATTAGATGTAAGGTAAGCAGCACGTACTGCGGTCAGTGTATAGATGCGTGAAGATTGATTTAGATTAGAAGGGCGAAATAGCTTTAAGGCATATGTATACCTTATATATATTTTATAATAATAAAGATGTTTTTGCAATGAACAATAGGTAGCTAAACCTATGTTCAACATACAAAACAAAAATCAAAACAATTTGTGTATTTTTTTTCTCAAAAACGTCTTATTTTTTTAGGGAAATTTTCAAAATAAACAAAACGAATGCTAAAAATAATATTTTTTCCAACTGTTTCTGATAATCTTTAGCGGTTACATCCCATTCGGTTGGACTACAGACAGATGTTGTGGATCAGTTGGGTTGTGCATTCAAGATTCACTTTCACATTTTTACAGAAGAAAATTTCTGATTTGGGTTGAAGATTTTTGCTTAAACAAAATTACTTGATTGCGATCCTCGATTAACTTAACTCACTCACTCTGTATACGACTAAGATATGCAGACGAGAGGGTACGGTTTTACCTTATCTTTCTGAAGAGGTTTCTTATTATCCATTGGGGAATGTAGAAAAAAATTTAGAGTACGGTAGTACATGTAACGGGTTATCATCGCGCGCCAATTGTAAATCTGTGGAGAAAAGAAAAGGGAATTCGCAAGATCTTTTCTTCGGCCTTGAGTAGGTTTTTCCCAGTAATGTAAGAAAAAACCTCATAAATAAAGGGTTACTGTTAAAAGATTTAAATTGATCACACTATGGCAATGACCGTAGCATTGCAATTGACCGCATCGCAACACGTGTGAAACGGAACTTCCTATCCCCATCCCTGTCCCACTTACACAATTTCCCGCTTACTCGTTATCTGCGTCCTTTTTGTCGCGGAAAACTGTAAGGGCTGATTCCGATGGTTCAGTTTACGTCGCGTAGTCGCGGCCGGCGGATGTCTGTGGGTGGCGATTTCGTCCCTTCATTTTTCTCTCGCGAAGTATTTGCATAGTGAAGTGCGTAAGTTTGAAACTGTGGAGATATTTGAAACTATTTTTTTTTGTTTAATTAAATAAATTGAATAGTTATAACTGTGTAGTGTTGATGAACGATTATTTAATATTATTGTGTTTCTATTATTCAGTGATGTGAAGTGATTCTGTTTGATAGTACAGCTTATGTTTTAGTAAGTATTAACATGTTAATATATTTCTAAATATGAGTATGAATTTCAATAATCATTGTTCAATTTTTTTTTCAGCATCACTTTTGTTTCTAATTCGTTACAGTTATTTGAAATAAATTAAATAATCAAGTTATTGATTTGAGACATGGATAGATTGGATTATTGGTTATACTACAGTCTTTAAAACAAATACGTGTCACTTCTAATTTGAGAAAAAGTTTTGATTACTGAATAATGGGTAGGTAGTTTAAATTATAAAAGAAAGGCCTCATTTATATTGAACCCGAATAAGATGTGTTTGGTCTTTATAGTTGCAAATGAAAATAAAGAAAATGAATTGTGCTAGCATTGTTTCTTTTAAACTAAATGATAAATGATAATGATATTTATTTCTGTAAATAGATCTTTTCAGGACACTTTTACAAGTCGATTTTTTAATTTTTTTTAACTAGATGGCGCCGACGTTTCCTATCTGACGACCTCTGAGAAGAAACGTCGAAACAAACTCAGAGAATCATGGTCTCTTTTAAAGTCCAGACAATAGTTGTTGTTAGATATGCGAGTTTAACAATGTAGGGCAAAATCTGAACAGGCCTTTTGAAGAAAGAGCCATAGCAGCTTTGAGTTGACCTGTCCTAACTGACGGTACGCATACATCAGTCCTAGTGTAGCTCGACCATTTTTTAGGGAGCTCAACGATCCGTCGCACGGCAATACCAGATCAGCAAGACATTTGCGTAGGTCATGTGAAATACTCAAAACTGTCAGAAAACTTTTATTATAAATCTTAATATAGTTAGAGCTAACCTACATAGTACTCACATTTACATTTTTATCCTTCATTTTTTTATATAACATTTAACATACACATTTGAAATTGAAACAAAAGCATATCCAAAGACAATGTTACAATTTACATTAGTACAGATGATAAAACAATGCAAGATAACTAGGACCTACAAGGCAACTCAGTCCACTCGCGAGTGAAAGTAAAAAAACATAATGAAAATAAAAATATATTTAAGACACAATAGCCAGCAAGTCGACCAGTCACCACAAGCAGCACCCGTAAAGAACCGTTTTATCAGTTCTTGAGATGAACTGAACTATGGTTATAAATTGTATAGTACTATTTTTAATTTAAACCCAAGTGGCATTCTAGAAAGGTCCTAAAGGTCATTTGCCAACTGGTTCAGTTTAGTGAACTTTGGCCTAATCTCTTTCTTTGAGGGTTATCCTCTTCTTAACAGTTAGACATTCATAAGCAATTCTTAAAAAAAAACATACATTTACCAATACATTATTATTATGCTGATCGATAGGTATATTAATTTCTCCCAAAAAACTAAATATATTTTTCTATTTAAGTAATTTGAATTAAAAATTATCTACCAGCTAGGCTAGGCAACTAGGTTCAGCTATCCTTAGGAATATTAATCAAAAAAATAAAATTCTATACGGTATGCAAGATTGTCAGGTCTGGCTTAGACCATAGGAGAATATAGGCCTGAAGATATGTATGTTTATATCATAAATTCTGGGTGACTTATATAGGTACACCCATATTTTGCCCTATGTAATAAGGGGCGAGCCTATCGCTATTAATACACACAAATTTCAAGCTTTTACTGAGAATTTTCTTAAAAAATCCAATAACTGCTCGACCTGGGAATCGTATCTAGGCTCTCAAGCGTAGAATCCGCGCTTATAACCACTAGACTAATGAAGCAGTTAATTAATGATATAAAATGTTAAACACAACATTGAAAAATATCTATACCTACTTATACTACCTACCTACTTATCTGTGTTTTATTTTTACCTAAACATTCTCTTCAAGAGTATTAAATGTTCAGCTGTTATTTTATTTATAAAACAAGAGACGTGGCTGTACCCAGAATGTTTGATTGGATGGTTTGACGTAGGTACTCGTGTAAAAGAACTTTTGTTTTTCTAAAAGATGTTTGAAAGGAAAAATTTGACACCTCGTGGGCTAGATTAGTTTTCTTAGTAACTAGGAATGATAGATTAGACAACGTTGCGGACTGAAAGATGATATAGGTAGGTATATAGTGACACGAATTGAAAGCAATATGCTAAGATGGTTTGGGCATGTTGAGAGAATGAATGGAAAATTAACAAATGAAATTTATAAGGCGAATTTCAATGGCAACGTCGGTAGAGGTCGCTCTAGAAGGAAGTACACCGATCTTATCGGCGACTTCCTCCAAAAAGGTCAGGTGCGTATTACTGGTGCGTGTGTATGAAAAGATGTATGAATGTGGAAGAAGCGAAATAATCTATAGTTTCTGCCTACCCCTGTGGGAAAAAGGCGTGAGTATATGTATGTATGCAGGTAAGCTGTCATTCAAATATTGCGGACCATTAGAATAGAATAGAATAGAATAGAATAGAATAATCTTTATTGTACACCATTAATAAGAAGCAACATTAATAAGAAAATGCTTAAGCTAAGGGTACAATGGCGGTCTTATCGCTAAAAGCGATATCTTCCAGACAACCTTTGGATGGACAGAAACAAAAAATGTGATAAAAATAAGGGGGGTAGTCCTAGACCATTTTTCATTTTATAAATATGTTGGCATCGCTTTTAAGGCATTGCTATAGTAAGGACTTATTCACTTAACCTCTCCCACGATTAGAATGCAACCTATGCAAAAATGTGCAGTATGCAGGTGCATATATGACTATTATTGCCATCCTTTTCGTTTCCCTACAATTTTTGCAAATTAGAACAGGAAACAGTTTTACGAATTTACATGATAAAAAAAACGCAAATTTTTTGCACACTTGGTGGCAAACTACATTTGCCGGGTTAAAATGTTTGAATTTTTCTGCGCATCAGCATCAACATTAATAGCATACCATCACGCTTGTATTCTCCTAAGGGTTAGGCAGTTGTTCTTATGTATATCAACCGTTCATGGGTATGTTTAGGTCCCATGTAATGAGGGTTCCATAAATACTATATTTAAAAGAGATATCGTCTCACTAGATTTTTTATTATTATATCATAAGTACGTTAACGAATTGTGTTCTCAGTTTTACGGAACAACTGCCAGAGCAAGTACCTGTACTATCTATTACAAAAAACTATCCCACTGTTGGGCCTCTCTAGCAGAAATTGGGATATGAGTCAAGCGTATATTGTAAACAATAATACCTATATCTTTAGGTATTGTGGGAACAAAAAACCTCCCTTTCCATTCCGTTATTAAGCTGTCAATTACATGAAACAAACAGATGTAATGTAGTCTTTTGTTTTCTCTCTTTTTTTTTCTTTGCCCGAGATTCACCAAAACGAGCCGAAGCAAGCACTATACTACCTACCTTTTCTCGAAGCGTTTCTTCATTTATGTTTGTATGTTATTCCCAAAAGATTAGCTATGTGTATGACTAGTGTGTAATACATAAATAAACATAAGTTTTTGTAGTAACGTAACACTTTTAACAATTTACTATTTATGGCCGCGTACCGCCGACGTTCCTCGCTTACCGACGCGGTTATAAATTTAACTCATACATTTATGAATACACGAGTTTAGATAAAAATGTTTTACGAATAAAAAGAGGAATTTTGTTTTACGCATGTATATCTTGAAGCAAAGATTCCAATTGCAGACGCAGTTGTTAGTTGTTATTATCATGTTTTTAGGTCTTGGTGATCCTATTTCTATAAAATAGGTGTAAATCAATACTTCAGACAGTCGTTGAAAATTTTCAAAAAATATCTGTTCTTGGAATAAAATGAAAAATCATCGTAAATGAAAAGTACAGGTCCTAAGCATAGGAAGTATCCATACTAATAATTCTATTAAAAACCCATTCCTACGGCTTTGATAATACATTTGATCATCCGGTACACTTTAGGCAGTCCAGCATTATATTACTTCATGTTGACACGATGAATAAGTAGAATATTGTTGTTTTTGTTTGGTGTGGAGTTAAGCTCGTGACCCAATTACAATTCAATAAGACCTCTACTGTATCTTGTAGGAATAGCGTGAAGGCAGACTTAACAAAAGCGCGATGAATACAGAATAGCTTGCCGAGGAATCGAGCCGGCGGAGTGTCTGTTACTCGATAGCGAAGCCGTAATACCGGCAGTGCATTGTTCAGGGCCATTGACTGCCAACCCTGCTCTCTTTAGTAATTATAATAATACACGTTATAATATATTTATGCTTGGAATCGGTTTAGGGCTCTTGTCTAATTTGTAGCGGTTGCTATGGGATGAGTCGATTTTGTTAAGAATGGTCACCTCAACCTCAATCTCAGAGTTTAAACGGCCAATACCTTACAATCATTGAAATAAAACTTACTTTTTACAGATTTTATCGCGTTATTTTGATATTGTTTAATTCCCGATGTTTCGGATCCTTTCCTCTTTAAATAAATATAACGCAATAAAATCCGTAAAAAGTAGTTTTATACCATCATCATACCATCGTCACGCCTGTATTCCCCGAAGGGTTAGGCAGAGGTGTACTTAATGTACACCCACAGTTCGCCGGTATGTTTAGGTCCCATGTAATAGGGGGCGAGCCTATTGCCACTAACCGCGCACAAATCCAGACTCCGAGCTGCTACTGAGAATTTCATAGAAAAACCCCAAATAACACTTTGCTGACCTGGGGATCGATCCCAAGATTTCCAGCGTAGCAGTCGCGACTAGGTCCGCTAGACTACTCGTTAGTCTAGCGGACCTAGTCGCGACTGCAGTCAAAAGTACAGATAAGTCCGTAAAAAGTAGTTTTATTTCATTTTCTAATATTCGAAGAAGTGTTACAATCCAGTTAGTCTAACAAACAGTTTATCCTTACGAAATCGGAATTCTTTGTAGTCTGGAAGCAGTTGTTTCATGTAAATACCTATTGATATTCACCCGTAGTTGCCGAAGTCGTACTTGTATAAGTATACATTTAAATAAAGAAACGCTTTAGAAGATATTAACCAATACTATTAAAAAAGCCTTTAAAAAAAGTCTTGAGATGAAGTATTCGCAACCGGTGCGTGTAGGACAAGATGTATGATTGTGAATGAAGCACAAGTAGTATGAAATAACCGTTACCTATGGCGGCCTGAAGTTCCTGCTTACGCCCTTGGGAAATAGGCGCGAGTGTATGTATATTTTTTATCAAAGAAAAAATGTATTTCACTAAAATGCAAACGCTACCGCAAATAAACATGTTACATTCACAATTCGCAATCGGTCAGAACGAATTTTGACTGATTTTCGAAGTCATAATCGTTTATAAGTTGGAATGTATACAACATAACGTAACATACCATCACGCCTGTATTCCCCAAAGGGTTAGGCAGTGGTGTACTAATGTACACCCACATTTCGCCGGTATGTTTAGGTCCCATGTAATAGGGGGCGAGCCTATTGCCATTAACCGGGCACAAATCCAGACTCCGAGCTGCTACTGGGAATTTCATAGAAAAACCCAATAACACTTTGCTCGACCGGCGAATCGAACCCAGGATCGGAGCGCTTGGGACCACTAGACTAACGAGGCAGTCAGGATGTATACAAATTGCGATTGAACTGTGACAGACAAACTTATAGACAGGATTATGGGCGAAGAGTTTTGTAGAAAATAGTCTTGATTGTTTTTTGCAGTCAGAATTAGTTTTGACGAACTATGAGATTTTCCTGTGACATATTATACTTAACATAAAAAACTTACCATCACGTCTGTATCTCCTGTATAGGCAGAGGTGTACTCTTCGCCTGTATGTTTAGGTCCCATGTAATAGGGAGCAAGTCTATTGCCATTAATCGGGCACAAATCTAGACTCATAGACGATAACACTTTGCTCGACCTGGGAATCGAACTCAGGACCTGTAGCGTAGCAGTCGAGCTTAGGACCACTAGACTAATGAGGTAGTCTTATTATACTTCAGTAGTAGTATTCTTCAATTCTTCATAGTCATGTTATAGGTAAGTACAGTCGCCAGCAGATCAGGTAATACAAAACTGTCAAATATCTCCAAATTATTTTAAACTTTAAAACGTTGATGATTAAGTTCAAAATCGACTGAGAAAATTTGTCATTTTGTGTTAACCTGATGTTCTGGCCACTTATACCTACGTAAAGATATAACGTCAAAGGAAGCCACGCAACTTTTGTAAAACCATGTTTACACCGAACTTATTGACTTGTATTAATAAAACAATAATGCTTATTACTACCCCACATGTAAAACTAGGGTGCATCGCACGCACGTCTTCCAATCGATTACTTCGTATCGATTAACTGCACGCATTTAGGTATCGATTCTTTTTGGGATAGCGTGACGGGCGGCATCCTACAACATCACATCCTTATTCTCTAGTTGATTGCGTATATTTCTTTTGTGCTTATAAGTTTACGTCTCTTTGATAACTCATACGATACGAGATACTCGTAGTGTCGGTGTTGCATTGCAAGCGTCCCTAGGTTACGGTTACCGCTCACCTTCAGGCGGGCTGTATGCTTGTCTGCCACCGTAGTAGTATAAAAAATCTAATTCGCTATAGCAGAACGTACATACACGCAAAATAATACGTAATATGAAATATGAACCTTTTCCTAAATTAATAATGACCAAAAAATTAAAAGACCTCTGACGATTACATTATATCTCGACCGATTTTCATCAAACATTGCTAAGAACACTCGACTAATTCACGTTTCAAACAAAATATCCGTTCGGGAGCTACGATGCGACAGACACACACATGAAACTTATAACACCCCGTCATTTTTGCGTCGATGGTAAAAATAAGATAAACAAAAGAACTATTTGTGACGTTGATAATAATTGCTGTTTTTTTGTTGCTAATGCTTTCATTTTTTTTATATTGGTCTTAACATTTAATTGTGTCCTGGACGAAATCCGTAAGCTGTAGCATCATCCGCTGCGTCATCAGACTTATAGGGCAGGCAATTAAAAACAAAACAGAGTCTCGTAATAGACCTGGACAGCAAAAAGTCAATGAAGATTACCCTGTGCATAAACCAGGGGTGCATCACTCGAACGCGTCGGTCTTCCGCTCGATTTGCTCGTATCGATTAACTGCACGCGTTTGCAATATCGATTATTATTATTATTATAGTTACGGTGAAGTGAGAGATTGTATTACATATGGTCAGTCGACACCATATATAGCTGACCTACAAAAAAAAATAGCTTTCTCGTTAGTCTAGTGGTCCTAAGCGCGACTGCTACACGAGTTATTTGTGCCCGGTTAGTGGCAATAGGCTCGCCCTCTATTACATGGGACCTAAACATACCGGTGATGTGTGGGTGTACATTAGTACACCTTTGCCTAAACCTTTAGAGAATACAGGCGTGATGGTATGTTATGTTTATTACTATAGTTACGATGAACTGAGGGTTTGCGTTAATTATGGTCACTTGACGCCATATATAGCTGACCTACAAAGATAATAATATAAAAAAACTGTTTTCTCGTTAGTCTCATGGCGCAACGGCTACACTATAGGTCCGGGCTTCCATTCTCATGTGGAGCAGTGTTGTTTTATGAAAATTTATTTTGAGTCTATTTGTACATTTTTTTAAAGGTTTTTTACTACTAGTACAAAACCTATTACTTTACTAGTAATATGGGTCGCACATTACTAGTGTTCTTGTTAACCCCTCGTACTAAGCTAAATGCTTGTGTTACGAGTGGGTTCACGTCGGTAGTGCAATGGGTGGGTTGTACCACAGTCTTTAATACTGTGGTTGTACATTTCTGGGTGCACTTTGCGTTTATTAATTTATTTATGTGTAAATTAAGTCACAGAAATTGTGCGGGAACTGTACTTTTGAGGCGGATTCGGATCTCGTTTTTATTTTAGATAGAACTGTAAATTGAGGATTATTTGAGAAATTGTTAATTTACAGTACTATCGGTTACTATGACGATTTTTAAGAAATACTTTTCTTAAAAAGCTGTAAATACATTATAGTTGATGTCACTACTATATACTACTACTATACTATATATAACTAATAAAAAAGAATTGATTTGGCACCCAAAAAAAACACTTTTCTAAAGACTCTATTGTCTTGCAACCCCTAGCCATTTATCATCCCCTATTTAAATATTTTAAGGTTAAACAGCTATCAATTAACAAGGATACAATGATAAATAGCTTTCCATTTCACGTTGTCTTGTATTTTAGGTTAAGCACGGAATAATTAATGGCATGTCAGTCATTGTGGGTACTCATTCCTCTTAATAATTGAGTGAGAAATCTAAGAGCTGAGATTTTTCATGGTTGGTGTAGTGGTCATAAGCGTTAGGTCCTGGGTTTGATTTCCTTGTGGAGAAGTGTTATTATACTCTATAAAACATTTATTAGTCATAGCTCGGATTATACAGAATCGCTTCATACTCGTATGTATAGCATGAGATCTACTGGCATACCGGAAAATTAACAAACCATCACGCTTTTATTCCCCACATTCCAGTAATAGGGGGCGAGACTACCACCAAAAATTGTGGGTATTAGATATATATTTATATTATAATTATGCTCTTTATTTTGGTCTTTGGTTAAATTTTGGTTTCATCTTTCTGTGTGTAAGCCGGCCCATGCTCAACAGTGGGGCATGTATCATCTGAATTATTAGTTTTCTTTCACATTAATTCTTTACATTATAATATGTACCAATAAAATAGCTTTAATTAGTTATCGCCGGTTGACCAGGCTTTCATCATCATTAATATCAACCCCCTTTACTGTCTCATCAATGGATACAGGTCTCCTCTCAATACGAGACGGTTTTTGGTTATAGTACGCCACGCCAGCCTATTTGGCAGACTTCATTGCTCTTGAGAAAATCTCTTAGACATAGAGGTTTTCTCAAGGTTTTAAGCGAGAGATAATTAATTATTAATTAATACGCACATGATTATGAAAATCAAGAGATGCATGCTGCATGCCTTGGATTCGAACTCACGAAAAGACTCTTGAGATCATAAAACTAGGCTATCACTACCGACCAGGCCTTACATTCTCGAAATAACAATTACTACCTACTTCAAAAGTACTGCACCATTATCTTTTCATAATCCCATAAGGCACATACACGAGTCCGAATAAGATAGGGGTAGGAATGTGCACCAATAATTCCTTAGAATCCTCGCCGAATATTTCGCCTTGAGATATTAATAATATCGATCAGGATAACTCCATCGGTCGGATTAAGTTTCTGTCTCTCTCACACACTAGCAATACTTATAAACGCATTTGTGAATAGGTAGAATGACTCAGTGAAGATCTTGTGTTGCTTACGTACAGTGGCACATCAAGTTACCACAAAATGACAAATTTTCTCAGATGATTTTGAACATAATCATCAACAATTTACGGTTTAAAATCATTTGGAGAAATTTGACAGTTTTGTATAACCTGCTGGCAACTGTACTTTACTTGACAACTAAGTAACACGAATTGATAACGTGCTTCAAAGTTTTATCCTGACTTTCTACTCTGGGTTCGATTAATAAACGGCGGTAGCCTAAGGCTAGGGCGTCGCAGTTGCGATCATGTGGTTTCCGGTTCGAAACCCACCCAGAGGTCGTCAGATAGGAAAAGTCAACGCCATGTAGTTAAAAAAAATGTAAAATATGACTCGTAAAAATAAATTTAAAGAATCTAATTTATCATTTAACTAACAAAACTTGACCGCTCAACAAGGTTTGCAAACACTAAGCCTCAGCCAGTAACGTGATATAAAAAAAATATTAAAAATAGATAGGCATTGCATAAAATAGGTCACGCAACTTATATGAGCTGCTTTCTCTCTGATAAAGTTCTAAACAAACGCAGTTTCTCATATAACTTACTTGTTTTTTTTTAATCTGCAAAAGCGCTATGAGTTAATAACACATTCAGACAATATCACAATTCCACGTCATATTTTAACGCTTCTTCGCAATGCATTTAATTGTAAGCGAGCCATAAATAAAACATAAACGAAACACCTAATTAAGCGGCCGCATAAATTGGCCGGTTCAAATGAAAAATGGCGGTCTTCCAAAGGGTTGCCAGCTCCGTCTGTGGTGTTGCCAAGAATATTATTTAAAATATTGTTTGCGACTAAAAAGCCTTCAACAAAAAATCCGTTGATGACTTATCCGGTTATCCGTTTTTTTGTGAGTGTCGTACCAAGTTATGAACTTTGTGCAGTCCGCCGAATGTGATAGACATACATGCACACACACACAAATGACACAGGTTGAGCATATTAAAAGAACGTTGGCCCACACTGCAAGCGTAGTAGTTTTATAATAACAAATGATTGCATTCGTTTGCGTTTGTTGTCTGTAGGCTGTTAAAAAATCTGCGTATATATTCAAGCCGAAAGGTCGCATAGTAATTATAATATACAAATTTATATCCGGACAGCTAGGAATATCGCTTCAATGAAATAAAGAATATATTCAAGTTCATAAACTTACTAATGTTTAGAAATATTCACAAAAATATGGTAACACTGTTCATAGAGTTGTCATGCGCAAAAAGAAAAAGGTTAAATTTACGCTAGCAATGTCTTGCACTGTTCGTTTTTTGAAAAATGGCGGCTTGTTAGTGATATTCAGTTTTATGAACGTAATGTTTACTCTGTTAATGTTTGCTTGTTGGGATTTTATTACTACCGGTACTTCGTTTATAAATATTAAATTTTTGAACGATATTTGTGTTTTGATATAATTTTACAAACTTAAATAAAACGTGTCTACTTTTAGAATAGGTAATTTTTTATTAGTGGATTTCTATTTGACGAATAAGTACTTTTGATTTTTATACGACAGAAAAAGAGCTAAGTTATATTGTGATTTTTCCATCAGAGAATTCTTATTCTCCGTAGGGCTTTGGATTTAACGGGTAATTGGCAATAGATACGCGCTTATTTTTACTCAGCAAACTGTAAGGTGCTTTTAAAGCTATGCATATCAAGAGCGCCACAATAACTATATTTTTATTTAAACCTTTTGCGATCCCGCAAACTTTATCGAATAAAACCCAAATAAAATGAATAATAGAGTCGGTATGACACGGCGTAGTAAAAATATCGTGCGGTAAAATGATAGAGGTGGCGTCCGGTGTACTGCCATCTCCGGTACCCTTACCCGACGTAGCTGAGAGAGGGTTAGGTATTTGAATCTACATAATATATATTATATCTATACTTTTATATTATAAAGCTGAAGAGTTTGTTTGTTTGTTTGCTTGAACGCGCTAATCTCAGGAACTTATGGTCCGATTTGAAAAATTCTTTCAGTGTTAGATAGCCCATTTATTGAGGAAGGTAGAAATGTATCGAGGAAGGCTATATATCATCACGCTAAGACCAATAGGAGCGGAGCATACATGAAAAATGTTCCAAAAACGAAAAAAAAAAACCTTTTAAATGCAAAAAAGTCGAGAAACCACGCAGGCGAAGCCGTGGGCGGAAAGCTAGTAATATAATATTATAAAGCTGAAGAGTTTGTTTGTTTGTTTACTTGAACGCGCTAATCTCAGGAACTATGGGTCTGATTTGAAAAATTCTTTCAGTGTTAGATACCCCTTTTATCGAGGAAGGCTATAGGCTATATATCATCACGCTAAGACCAATAGGAGCAGAGCAGAAATGAAAAATGCTACAAAAACGGGAATAATTTAAATGCAAAAATGCCGAGAAAACACGCGGGCGAAGCCGTGGGCGGAAAGCTAATAATATATAGACAGTATATATAAGATCTTTTATCTACAACTATTCCCTAATTAAGTGTTTACTGATAAAAGAGTCATAATCTTAATTTGCATAGGTAAATGTGGTAGTACAATGTAGGTAGTAATCTATACACTAATTTATTGTGCTTACAATCAAATGAGATCATTATTATATAATAATAAAATGATATCATATTTTAATAAAGTCAAATATAATTTATTGATTTTTTTCTTTATTTACAAAAACAACTCTCGTTTTCGTCAATTAGTTATATTTGTTTTAGTTACTTCATCAATATCAGGATTGAATATATAGCATGTTATATGTAGTGAAAACCTTAGTGGCCGGTTGGTCCTTTACCGAATGCACGGTAACACTTTCATTCTTTAATTTATTTTTATTAAAAAAGGGAAAGATAGCTATAGCTATAGCTATAGCTCACACACTAAGGAACCAGCACTGTACGCGGGAGATTTTGCAAACGTACAAAATTACAATCCAAACTTGAAATAAATACCCAAAGTGATGAATCGAAACCACTGCATTCAGCGCACCGGTATTAGTAGCAATGGTGAGGTAATCACTTCTTTAACGCTACAACACTCGTATAATTAATACTGCAGTCAGATTCATACAGTATTACGGGATATAGCACATACAACAGAAACATTTACCCCATCACAATATCAGTGCGCAGCGCGAGGGTTACTTGTAATAGTTTCCGGTCCGGCGCACGACCTTATTGCGCCCATTTCCGGTTGGACAGCAGCCGTCCAGATGGCGGTAATCCATTGCCTAAGAGTTAATTGAAAGTATTTCCCAATCAATCGGCTCGTCAATTGGATTAAAGATTGGTGCGAGATCAATTTATCGATAACATACCTATATATTTCTTTAGGTTACTGGTTCATTGACATAAAATATGGTTATTTCACCGCATGTATGCCAGTAAGTCTGATTAATTTTAACTGATGTCTTTGCTGTGCCCAAACAGGGTGATTGCGTATTCAGAGCGACGACGACGCCCTTTGACGTACAAGCTAACTACCTTTATTAACTGCACAGTTTTGCGACTGCCGCTAGAGTGGGGCAAGGTGTAGGAGGTACCGATTAATACAAACTATGGTAGCCTAGTGATAATAATGTGTTCCGACTGACGACAAAACATGTTGCAAACATCTAAGTCTATCTAATTCTCAAAGAGTGAGTGGGATAGGTAGCTGTTTGCAACATGTTTAGTCATCAGTGGGAACGCAGGGTTAGACTATTGAGTCAAAGGCCTCGAGTCCGTGTTCGTATTCATATATATTTTTAAATAGATGACTATCCCACATTACTAGTATTCTTGTTAAGCCCTCGTACTGAGCTAAATGCTTGTTTTACGAGTGGGTTTACGTCAGTAGTGCAATGGGTGGGTTTCGAACCGAGTCCGACGCCATAGCCATACAACCTTTTCTTGCAGTGCGCAAAATCGTCATGGATTATCTAAGTCAGACTCACTCATATCCTATTTTTATCAATTCCTAGTTAAAGTCGAATATCGAATAAAAATAGGACTTACCCTCTCTTGCCTCACTGTCAGGACCACGAGTTTTTTTGTAAATGACATTCATGACATCACTATTTTAAGATCGCATAGAATGACGTATAACTATGATCTTCGCGTTATTATTTGTTATGTTGTTATCAGGAACAAATGTTCTTTATTTCTATCTCAGTCTATCCCTACGGGGAATACTGCCGTGATGGTGTGTGTTACAATAATATTTCCCGCACATTTCCCATAACTTAGTTCTATACAGATCATATCAGACGATAACTACACGAGTTATGAATACAAATCACGTTAGAAATTGAGATTATAATGTGACAACTATTTGATGGCTTTTGATTATGACGGTTCACGCAATGTCAGGTTGTATATCAGCAACGAATTATTATGGAACATCTACTACTTCATTTATTGGTTTACTATGATCATTTGAGTTTATTTTATTTACATTATTGTTTATTGGTGAAGTTTGTAATATACATTTTAATCTGTTCTTACTCATGATCATCTTCCTTCCATTGCCAACTACGTTGGGGTCGTCTCTTAATTTACCCGTATGTCGTTAAATATCAGTATTATACACGAAGCCAACGATTAACACACATTAGATCTCCGAAGTATCGATAACTGAAGGATAAACTGCTCGTCTGGCCAGGTCATGTCAATCTTTAGTATCCACTGAAACTTAAATATCGTTTAGTTAATCAAATATATTACCAAGAAATAGGCAATACTACAGTGTACAGTACATATGTGCAGTGATAGCCTAGTGATATGACCATTGGACTGTCGAGTCAAAGGTCTCGAGTACGAATCCAAGGCACGCACCTCTAACTTTTCGAAGTTATGTGCGTATTAATAATTAATTATCACGCACTTAAACGGCGAAGGAAAACATCGTGAGGAAACCTGCTTGCCTGGAAGATTTTCTTGACGGCGTGTGAAGTCTGCCAACCCGCAGTAGGCTAGCGTGGAGACAATAGCCTAATCCCTCTCGTACTGAGAGGAGACTTGTGCCCAGCAGTGGGATAATGTAATGGGTTGATGATGATGAGGCAATACTATACATAAAATATTGTGTCATGATGCTACTCTCAAACATTTCCTCTGTAATAATATCACAACATTCCATCCGCAAACAACTCCATTGATCCAATTAAAAATTACTTACCCTAATGCGCTCGATCATCCGGCCATGCAGTTACATATACGTAACGTGAGCCGCAGCCTATAAATGTTGAACATGTTGCATACTGGATGCGAACCTAAGCACGATCGATACTCGGTGATTGAAACGTACCGTGTAGCGGTCAAATGCAGTTTGATTTTGTTACGTGCAACAACGCTTTGAAGGAAGCCGTCGACTTTAGAGTGATGCTCAAAGAAGATTCTGTGCTTTACATAAATTTTATTAGCTTGAAGTTCCCTTTGTGGATTATTTTAAATTATAGTCAATTAATTAATTTTGTTCCTGAAAGTTTTGTTGGGAAAGTAATGATATGAAGTCATCTATATATGCAAAAAATATTCTTGTAATTAGCAGGGGAATTTCATTGATACAAATTTTAAATACTCTGCGCATAAAATCACATTTTACTAGATTTAGATAAATGCAATACAAAAGTATTTTGGTAATTTTTAAAATTCATTAATATAAGACATCAAGTGTATAAGAGAAAACGTCATTACTAAGGCAACATTTTTAAGAATTCCAAATAGATTCTCCTCTCAAACAAAAAAAACTCTCTCGGGGTCTCGGTGGGTCAGAGACATTTTAGAGACCAACAATCATGTTAAAACATAAAGAAAATCTCTCCAGGTGGTCACTTCAAATATACATGTCGTTTAAAAATTTTAAAACTTGTTACTTGTTCACATAAAGTTGGAAAATTAAGAGCAAACCGGGCCGCACCAGACGTGAAAGTTAATTTAAACTGTTCTTTGCTTATACATAGCTATTTAACTTGCTTGAGCAGCTCACTTGGATCTCAAGTCTATTGCATCGAAGCTAGCTATTGTATCCTTTCCTATCGTTATTGCTTTTCGAACTGAATGTAAAAACTTTCCCACAAATGAAAATAGGTAATTTCAGTTGAATGAAACGGTGTGCATGCATTGAATTATGGGAGTGTACGAGGAAAAGTTTATGGAGATCGTGTTAGCTTAGATTGGTTTCCTTTGTTCTACGTTCAACGAACACCGAAGCAATAAGAATAAATATAGATTCATTCAGATATTTTAATGTAGGTATATTACAAGCTTTGGTATTTAATTATAGATTTCATGTTTGGTCATCAGTGGTTTCAATTATTTATTCATCATGATCATTTAAAGCCGTAAATTCTTACGGCTGTCCTGATTCTGCAAGACTAAGATACGACTGAAAATGTGCTCCAATAAAATCCTTACGATATTACAACTAATTCAATAAATTAACCAAAAACAATATTAGAACATCGTGGTATACATCACAATCAGACAGTAACCCGGCTAAATGACGAGTCGTCGATGTCCACGCTCTGGTGAACAAGAAACTTATCTTGTACTCAGCCGGGTTGTGCCCGCACGTTCGTCCTAAACCAATACGTGATTGCGTTCGCTTCATTTGACGACGCCAAACAGTTGTAAGATTATTGCCGCTGTGTGTTCAAGCTGAATTTTGAGTGTTGGAAATATTAGTTTTATTGGAGATTTGCGGTAGTGGCATTTATGGGTTAAATGAGTCTTTATTGTGTATGATCATAACCATCATGATCTTAGCGTTTTTTAAGCTTAGATTGTGTACTCAGAAGAGGTTATATACCGGTATTGTTCAAGAAATAAACAACCAAATTTGTGTCTTTTGGTTATTTTTTATGCATTTTCCATGTAAAGATGACGTCGCCTCAAAGACGTAAATTAAAAATGAAGGCAAATTTCGACTTGACAGGTGGGAGTCGCGGTGGCGGTTAGCGGTCATAGCGTCTGGTGTACTTAACCAGAAGACGCAGGTTCGAATCCTGCTCGCGGTAGTATTTTTCCTTCACAATAATCTAATTTGTTTAATACTGACAGCCTAGGGATATAAGGATAGGCTATTTTATATCTTTAAATTTTTTTTCTATGTGGTGGTAATGGTACAAAAGTAACAATAGATTAGTAGGAACTTTACACCTATTAGACATAACGTCAAATAAAGACAGAAGATTCTTAATGGCCTGGCTTATATTACGAAGTAAAAATTTGTATATTTTATTCTTTAGTGACGGAGTTGTACGAAGATCTTTGTGGGTAAAGATGAGATACGAATAAAATATTTACTACTTTGAGCACAAGGCATTTTTATGCAAATCTAACTTTAGGGAACATTTAAAATTCCGCATTCACGAGGTCAACTTGCAAGAAAAATTACAGGCAAGATCTTTCATAGGCACTTTTTACCCGAACGCAACACGATCTTTTTATTGCACTCAAAAGAACGTTTTATGGACTTACTGCTACCGGTACGAATGAATATTTCAAATTAAAATTATTCCATTCGAGCTTTCCAATTAAAAGGGGTTCTAAGCATTTAGAACAAGTCTGAAGAAAGACTTTTCTAAGTGAATTGGTATAAAAATTGAATACGGGCGAAACGACCCGTAACGATTATTTTGATGACAGTTCAAAGGGTCCAGTGGTATTTGAGAAAATACGATGCGTCTCATTCTTTTGCTTGTATGTAGAGAATTTGTGGACCAACGGTTTATTTTGTTTGCGGAAATGCGAAAATAAAAATGTCAAGTCACAGAAGTTTTATTTAGGTCATGAGAAATAATTTGAAGAAATACTTTATGTTTCGCAATCGAATATTATGTACTTAGTACCAGCTTAATAGTCACGTGATGTAGCTCTGTCCGCATTATTTACCCAACTGCGAGCAAAGTTTGGTAATGTGTTTGGAAGTAGCGGTTTCTTTGTAGTAAGAAGCTGTTTAACTATTGCAATATTATGGAAGAAGATGGTGAGTTAGTCTCGAAGATTAGATATTGTTATGATTAATTTGGAGATAATGTTAATGATATTTAAAGCTGTCTTTTTATTTTACCTATTGCTTATAGGTTATATTGTTTGAACTGGAAGAAATGAAATGCTCGCGCTCTATTTATTATTCAGAGTGATTTTACTTACATTTTTTTTAATTTAATTGGCAACATGAATTTTTTTTTATAAATGTGAAGATTTGTAATCTAGCAGTGGATTTTTTTACGTTGATGTTGATGGAATAAATTTCTATGCGTTGGGTCCCTAATGGCTTAAATATTAACGGTTTAAAAATTAAGTAATCTCATCAGAGGAACTTACTTACTTTTATTTGGTTTAAATGTTTTTTTTGCACGGAATTGTAGCTCGAAACCAAATGAATCATTTACAATAAAGTGCGTCAAAACAGACGATTAAATGTACAGATGTACAGTGCAATGCAAATAAACTGCAAGTGTGAATTAAAGCGAAATTCTCGCCATTGCAAAGTGGATTGCTGTGTAATCCGATCGGAGCCGATTCTGAATTTTGTATTTATTTACGTTAATGAAATAATGTAAGAATGGTAAATTTTGTGGGTGCAGTGTAAAATTCTTGTTGGTTTACGCGGTCGGGCAAATTAAAGGGAGCCTGATCATCAGTTGCAAAATTTTCGAAAATAAATGCAGCATTTTATTCGATTGCTGAAAAGAATGAAGTTCTTGTGAACATGTTATTTATTTATTTTTTCCGTAGTTTAAATAAGTTACTTGAAATAATTAACTCAATGATAGAAACGATTGGTATGTATACAGACTTAAAATATTTTATTTTTGCAATTGGTTTGAAAGTACCTCAGCTTATACTAAAACAGTGCTTTAGATAATGATAAAATAATGTATTTTCATGCATGATTGTATTATTATTGTATAATCGCTAAAGCATAAATAAATATAAAAAAACAATCCCTCAATCATAAAAGTTGCATCAATATAATATGACGTCAGAACCCCTGATATTTTCTCCCACCTGTCAAGTTACGTCACGTCACTCATACAATGGCTCGCACATTGTACAGTAATGCAGTGACAACCAGACGTAAACAACGTGTACTACATTATGCCATACATAATTCATGCAGGTAAACTATAGAGGGTGGGATACACTGCAATGGCTCGCAGTGTACTTAATGTATCAGTATGTGAATTAATAAAGTTGTCAAAGAAAGGAAGAAGCTTTAATCTAAACTAATAGAGGACAGATTTCATTGGTTTTTTTGTTTGTTTGCATTGAATAGGCTTTGAAAGTACTGGACGGACTTGACTTTATAATCTTTACACGGAAAATGCCTAAGAAATACAAGCAAGAAGATATGAAATGCAATGAAATGATATTTATTTCTGTAAATAGATCTTTTAAAGACACTTTTACAAGTCGATTTTTTACATTTTTTTAACTAGATGGCGCCGACGTTTCCTATCTGACGACCTCTGAGAAGAAACGTCGAAAAAAAAACTCGAGAGAATCATGGTCTCTTTTTACGATAATAAACTTTTGTATTAGGATTGCGATTTTCCTCAGCAATTAGGACCAAATTAATCAATGATTTCAAAATCGACCTTCGATTGTCGTAAAAACGCTCGTTTAAACCAACAAAATCTAGAAAATAGCCGCCATTACATTATTCATTGACAGTAAGCATATCATTACCGCACCGGCGCCGTAATGATGGTAATGACCATCGATTACGGTCCGTCCGGTAACCGGCTTTTAAACGGTCGTTCATACATTATTTATAGAAAATACGTCCGACTATTTATACTATTAAAGTTCTGAAGAGTTTCAAAGAATTGTTTGGTTTAGTTCGAAGAAGGATGTGGATAAAAGGAATTGCTTGTGTTCAAATGTGAGCCAAAGAAAAAAAAGCTATATCTGTAGGTACTTTCCGTTCGTAGTAGTAGTAGTCTCTACGTCAGAGAATTAAAACCAAAATAAATAACATACCAGCACGCCTGTATTTCCCGAAGGGTAAAGTAGAGGTGTAATTAATGTATACCCACAGTTCGCCGGTATGTTTAGGTCCCAACAGGGTTCTATGCAACATTGGGACGAGCCTATTGCCATTTACCGGGCACATATCCAAACTCCGAGCTGCTACAGAAAATTTCATAGAAAAACCCAATAAAACTTTGCTCGACCTGGCAATCGAACCCAAGACCTGTAGCGTAACAGTTGCGCTTAGTCTAACGAGGCAGTTAATTAAATAATGATCATAAATAACCGTTATCCAGTTTTTAATACCAATAAAAAATACCTCATAGCTATTGCCAAAGATATTAACGAGAGCTTTGCATTTTCTAATCCCATTAAAACAAGTAATAAATGATCACGACATCTAAATTCAACCCCTCAAAGAATTATGAAGACTGCTTAACTTCATTAAAGAACCGTTCCGAGAACCGGTCCCATTCAAATGTGCCGTAGATTACGGCTCCCTCACAAATGGACTGAGATCTATGACCTCTCCAATTATTACAATAAAAGCCTGTTTGATAACTAAAAACGGTAATTTTGGAGGCTTTAGTAAAAGGCAGGCGGTCTGAAATTATGTCTGCTTTATTGTGACAAAGTGGCTCATTTTGGAGCGTTGAGATTTTAGCGAGAAAATAAAGTTGCTAGTATTTTTTTAAAGACTTTAAAAAGGTATCTAAATCTTTGCTCTATGACATAAATATACACACCTTGTCACTTGTATTCGTTAGGTTTAGGTACTAATATGCAGCAAGTTCACCTGTATTTTTTGGTCCTGTGTAATAGAGTGCGATCCTATTGCCATTAGCCGGGCACAATTATAAACACCGAGCTGCAACTGAGAATTTAATAAAAAAACTCAATAACACTTTTCGCGACATACTTAGAAATCGAACCCAGGATGATTAAAATAGCATTTGCAGTTACGACCACTAGGTTAAAGAGGCAGTTATCCTGTCTTTTCATTTGAAATGAAATTTATGTGAAAATTTATAGAATCAAGAGTTAAAATTATTCGATTCTCTTTTCACTGTTCAAGCATTCAAAGTTAAAATACTATCAATTGGTGCCTCTAAGTGTTCTTAATTGTACAATTAAACTGTAAATTTTGTTAAATGAAATTATTCGTGTTGTTGCCCCAATTTGGTTCCTAGTGGCCCAATTTGTTCGTGGACCGAAGTTCTGTCATCTGAATTAGGGACAAATTTAATGTGAGAGCTGGGAGACTTTATTGGTTAATCAAAGCAATTTTGGGTGAGACTCCTTGTAGATATTTTTAGCCAGTATAATAATAATACAGCCTCATAATGACCGCTGGGAATGGGTGCCTGAAGATGAAATGCGTAATTGAAGCCGGCCTAGAAAGAGGTGGTGGGATGATTTGGTCGCGCACTGCAAGAGCTGGTTCCTGGTGAGTACCTGGAAGAAATTGGGGTAGGCCTCTGTTCAGCAGGAGGACAGTAACAGCATATTATAAAAATAATACTGTTGCACCACATTCTGGAAAATACATTCTTTGATTTGATTTAGAAGTGTAAGCCAGAGGGCCACTGATGTATATCAATTAAATAACATATTTAGATGGTTATCTTTTTGTATGTTTTAGGCATTTCATTCCATGCAAAGATTATTAAGCTATTTTAGTGAACGTCGCCTCAAAGACGTAAATTATAAATGTGAAGGCAAATTTGGACCTGGCGGGTGGGAGACGCAGTGGCTTAGCGGTCATAGCGTTTGGTGTACTTAACCAGAAGACGCAGGTTCGAATCCTGCCCGCGGTCGTATTTTTCCTTCACTAAAATAGCTTAATATTTAGATGGTTACAATAGTTTTAGTAAGTATTAGGGCGAGTCGATTTCCATTATCCATTTATCCATATCACAAACCTAATAACAGTGATAGCCTAGTGATATGACCATTGGACTGCCAAGTCAAAGGTCTTGAGTTCGAATACAAGGCATTCCCCTCTGACTTTTCGAATTTATGTCGTATTAATAATTAATTACCACGCGCTTAAACGGTGAAGGAAAACATCGTGAGGAAACCTGCATGCCTGATAGATTTTCTTGACGTGTGAAGTCTGCCAACCCGCAGTAGGCTAGCGTGGCGGACTATAGCCAAATCCCTCTCGTACTGAGAGGAGACCCGTGCCCAGCAGTGGGACAATGTAATGGGTTGATGATGATGACAAACCTAATAACAATTTACTCATAGGTCACAACAACTATTTCCAGTGCAAAATGCATATATTTATGACATTGAAAGATTCACAACGGCGCTTTCGGGCTTACCTGGGGCCTGAAGAACGGACGTTATCTTCAAGTGCAGCTAGTTTCAAGTGGACTATTGTTGTCATGCTGTTTCATTTCACATTTTGCAAAAAAAATACTGTCAACTGATCTTCTTGAAAGGGTTTTGAACTGTCTACTGGCTGTATACATGTTTTACTATATTAGGAAAAAGAAACTAATTATTATACATAGACATAAAGTTCTAGATAGTTATAACTATCTAAACTTATAAAATAAGTTATTTACAACATTTTCCACAGATTGCTATTTAAATTACCACATAAGATATGGAACTTAGTAAGTACTTTAGTGTAGTTACTTGGGGTGATAATTTGGGAATCTCTCTAGTACTATGTAGATTGAAGCTATGAGGCTTTAAAAATACTACAAAACACTTCAAAAAAAGGTAGGTACGTAGTGCTCTGCTTCCTTCGAAACCGAACAAGAGCGAGTTTGTCTCGAGCACTGAAGCTTCCGTACAAAATTTCTACTTCCAATATGATTAGCATTACTAAAGTTCATAACAAACTTGCAACAGATATATTGTTAGACATTGTTCGCCATCGCCGTGTAGTTGAATATATAAATAGCCTTAACTGACAACCTGTCATTATAGCGAATATAGAGCGCCATTGATACTTTATGGCGGCGGCACTTACAAGGTTTAATGCTTAGTTAATGTTGACAATTTATATAAAGGACTACATTACAATATCGTTATACATGTAGTTCTTTGAAAATACTACAATGTTTAACTTACATAATTTATGGAGCATAAAAACGTCTACATTTAT
This sequence comes from Subacronicta megacephala, assembly GCA_958496365.1. Lineage (NCBI taxonomy): Eukaryota > Metazoa > Arthropoda > Insecta > Lepidoptera > Noctuidae > Subacronicta > Subacronicta megacephala. The sequence continues at coordinate 643,667 of OY292529.1, read as the reverse complement.
TGATTTCTTATGCTTATGCGAATTATAGACATAGAAATAAGCGTCTAATTTGAAGCGTCGGTAGCCTAATGGCTAGGGCGTCGGACTTGCGATCATATGGTTGCCGGTTCGAACCCCATCCATTGCACTACCGACGTGAACCCACTCGTAACACAAGCATTTAGCTTAGCACGAGGGGTTAACAAGAATACTAGTAATGTGTGACCCACATTGCTAGTAAGCTTTTATATATAAAAAAAAGAAACTACTTATGGATTGTATATTATTTATATATATGATTGAAATAATAACGAGGATAATATGAATACCGATAAAATCAGTAAATTTTTTATTAAAATTTGGTAAATATAAAATATTTTTTAGCATTCCAAATTGGAAGAACAAAGAATCTGTTTCTTAAACCAACTGGGCATGTTACGAAAGAAATATAATATTACAACAACCATTTTTTCTTTTCAGATGACTCAAAAGACCTACAAATGGATCTTGCACGACGACAACCTGCCCTGATACTGTAATACTTTCCCGAGATGGAGAGACGCGAGGAGATCCACCGGCATGGCTGCAGCATCGCCAAGCAGACGATACTGACCACACATCCAAGTGGCTTACAGACAAGAGTCTCAGTAGAACTTGCGAACTTTGATGCACTTTGTCTCCATGCAGAATGTAAAGGTAGCCCCAAAAGACCATGGGAAGGCAGCCCTTTTGCCACACGCCGTGGTCTTCTTGGAGGAGTGTCAGCTCATGCTACCCCAGTCCTCGGAAGAAGGAGTGACTTAGTCAATGAGGGCAGGCTGTCGCAACAATGTTCTCCTGTTATGCGGAGACGGGAGGTCCTGGACAGTCCTGGAGGGTCCCCTCTGCTGTCCAGGAGGTCGGAGATCGAGGAGGAAGATTGTCCGGATGTGGATAACAGTGTCATCAGTGGCTGGTTGAAGTTTCGAGACAACAAGCGGGTGAGTAATTATCTAGTATAGTTTTAACATTCTGTATTTCTGTGATTGACGAATTTTTTATTAAAATTTGTGAAGAGTACTACATAGTAGTCTATATTAAATTGGCTTTGACTTTGAATGTAGGTCTATAGATATTCAGAGTATTTTTTTATTTTCGAAAGGCAGCAGTTCTTTATTTCGTTCTGCTTCAACTAGAGAGGGTATTTTATTCGGGCTTCCACCAAGAAAGAAACACCGGTGCTTTCCATAGGTGGTTACGTATCGCTTATCCTTGAAGGTCTTTGCCCAAATTTGTAAGTACTTAAATAACTTAGCCAAGCCAAGGTCACCTCTACAGGAACGAATATCCTTTGACACAAAAATGTTGAATCCGGCTTTTCATATTTATTACAGGAACAAATTAAGTTTCTCATTACAGGGGTCTCCTTTTATGAAACATTTAAAAATTACGGTCTCTGTATCAGATTGTTTTGGGAAGGTCGTTTTTGTGGGAGATTGTCCATTTTTTTAAGGTTTTTTCTTATTTACCCAGGGGTGTGTTTTGGGACCTTGTACAGTTATGATAACTATAATATTGTAACGCAAGTTTGATGTAGTATGAAATTAATTCGTAATATCAAATGTGTTTATATCTACAGTCTTAGGCCTTATGAACGATCTACGTTGTGTGCTAAGATGATACAGTCATATCCTATTATACATCTTGTTAACCTTTCAATTCACGTGATTTCGAAATAGTACAAATTATATTTAAAGATATATTGTCATGTGTAGGCTTCTTAAAGATATATTGTCATATCTGTCGGAAGCCTATAAATAAATAATTACCGACACTATCAACGACACCTTTAATGCCATTGCTATCAAAACCAACAGCTTTTTTACTATAGTCATAATTATGTTGAGTAGAAATAGAGGAGAATATCGAGGATTTGAGACTAATGAGGACTGACGCCTATAATGTCATCGCCCTCAAAACTAGTGTCATCATATCATATTAACGCCTATCTTTTTGTATTTTTTATGCATTTTCCATGCAAAGATTACAAATTTATTTTAGTGAAGGAAAAATACGACTGCGGGCAAGATTCGAACCTGCATTAGGTACACCAGACGCTATGACCGCATATTTTTCCTTCACTAAAATAACATACCATCACGCCTGTATTCCCCGAAGGGTTAGGCAGAGGTGCACTTAATGTACACCCACAGTTCGCCAGTATGTTTAAGTCCCATGTAATAGGGGGCGAGCGTATTGCCATTCACCGGGAACAAATCCAGACTCCGAGCTGCTACTGAGAATTTCATAGAAAAACTCCATAACACTTTGCTCGACCTGGGTATCGAAACCAAGACCTCTAGCGTAGCAGTCGCGATTGGGACCACTAGACCAACGAGGCAGTCAAGTTCACTAAAATAACTTTGTAATATTTATACCTGATGAAATCAACCGTAGACAACGGAGCAAGTTCTCTGTCAAATCGACAAAAGTGTAATTTTTTGAGACTAAAGATTGACAAAACGAAACTAGACGAACTTATACTTATCATACTGGTTGGATCTTTGTCATAACTCATGAAGGCATTTTTTTTTTCCTTTTTTTTAAAGATTACTAGATATATGGGTTACCTACATTACTAGTATTATTGTTAACCCCTCATACAAAGATAAAGCTAAGCTTGTATTACGAGTGGGTCACGTCGGTAATGCAATGGTTAGATTTTGAACTGGCATGACATGAACACAAGTCCGACGCCCTAAACATTAGGCTACCGCCGCTTCCATTTACTGTATAATAATTGTATTTTATTGGTATTTACGTTTAAGGTACTTTTTCAAGTCCACTTCTAGGAAGGTAATACCTATTATTTCTTCCTGGCAGGTACGGTCAGGTATACCTAGGTATAATACGAGGCGAGTGGGTAATTTAGTGGCGTAGCACTGGCGCGAGTTGCTTCGAGCACAAAATGCTTGTACCTATTACTTTGATGTGGGCTAGTGTTGGGGTAAGACAGGTTGTGGACATCGATAAACGATTTTTTATAATACGTAATAAAAACAATGCGACTATTGAGAAACCTAGCTTGTTCCAGATTCTTCACCATAGTACCAAACTTTTTGAAACTATCCAAAACGCTCATAAGAGGTTATTTTTTAAGAACATTTGAATTTGAACAAGGCAATTTAAAATAGAACGCGTATAAATTTTGTAAGATTTTATTTTAAGTACTTACACACCATCACGCCTGTATTCCTCGAAGGGTTAGGCAGGCATGATGGTATGGTAGAACATTTCGCCGGTATGATTAGGTCCCATGTGCCCTACTACATGGGCGAGCCTATTGCTATTATTTTAAGTAGCTAATTTTGTTAAAATTGAATAACACGATTTGCATCTTTTTAAAAAAAATATTTTTAATATAATAAGTTACTCGTAGATTGATTGATTTAAAGATATTTTTCGCTTTCTTCGTCTTATATATTTTATCGACGCATCCCATCCCTATGGCCGCAAGGTGCAAAACCCTTACCCCAGTTGCGAAGGGGCTCTCGTGGAGTCCTTGCGTTGATACCTATGCACTATAGGTTGCTTACCATAGCTCGTTTAGCACGAGTCTGGACGTGCGGTGTTTTTAAAGCTTCTATTATGTACAGCTCCTATTAAATAGGTTATACAGGGTTATTAAAAATTGCCTCATTAGAGTAGTGGTTGTAAACGCAACTGCTACGCTAGAGCTGGGAGAGAATTTTATTGGGATTGTTTATTTGGGTTATGTATCATGCATCGAGGGACGCGCTAGGGATCATTCAGTAACAAATTAATTATACATAATAATATATCTCTGCCTTGTTAGTCTAGTGGTCTCAAGCACGAATGCTACGCTAGAGGTCCTGAGTAGATTACCATGTCGAGCAAAGGGTTTTTTTATGAAATTTTCATATAAAAACAGTAGCAGTATCAGTAGCAGTTCAGAGTCTTGATTTGTGCCCGGTTAATGGTTATAGGCTTGCCCCCCATTACATGGGACCTAAACATACTGGCGAAGAGTGGGTGTCCATTTTCACATTTCTGCCTTACCCTTCGGGGAATACAGGTGTAATTGTATAGAAATAGGACCCCTAGATTTTAGAGATAGTCGCCTAATAATTCTAACCTCGTGGTCCTAGTGAATACAAAACCTAATGAACATAATCCAACAGAAAAAACTATGTCGTCCTTATTTACTCACCACAACAATTTGTCCCATTTTGTCCGGGACTTTTCCCGACATTAACACACTGAGTGGTCCGTGTGAATTATCACCACACATTTACTAAGGCCCGGACAAATGCCGGGACAATTTGCGCCATCGTTGGCAAGGACATGTCCTGCGGAACCACATAAATCATGGCGACCCCAATAAACAATGCTATTGGACTGGTGATCGCTGAATTTGATGTTTTGTTGTTAACTTGATTGAATTACTAGTGTAATTAATTAATGCCCATCTTCGAAAAAAAATAAGTACTTATCTATTTATTTATTTAATTTAAAGGAAAACCAACAGCATGTAACAATAAGAATAAACAAAAGAGTGTGTGGGTATCAGAAAGACAATAATAGGTTTTCACAATTAAGAAATGATTAGTAATATTTTATATCTGAAAGGGGTTTTATTTGACAATTAGAATATGTAACTACTTAAAAGAGAACTAAACTATACACAATATATGAAAACAAATTGTCACGCATCACTGTCGTCTGGTAACGTGCCCAGAAGACTGGCAGCATTGCCACGTTGAATGGCAATACTAATTCTTTGTCCCAAGAATAACCCAGCCCTCTGGTCACGTGAAGAGTCGACAAGTCTCTTGGAGATTTCCTTAAAAAGGAGGCGCGCACTTGGACCCCATGGCCCGAGCGTTTCAACTCCAAACGGCTCAGAAATTGAATAATAAAACGTTAATTTTGTGAACATGTTGACGCGTAATATTAAACCAATTAAAATACTAAAAGACTTGTGCCGTCCAAAAAATTCTTGACTAAGCATCCGTCTTACCGTTTCTAGCCTAGTATTAAAGATATCCAAATTGTGCTCTAAGCAGGATTTATTTAAACTATTGCTCCCTCGCCACAGAAATGCATTCTGGCGGTAATTAGTGGACACCAAAGGGAGATGAATGGGGTCTTTATGCAACCTATTGAATGCCTTTATCTTGCGACTACCTTATTAGTCTAGTGCTAAGCGCGACTGCTACGCTAGAGGTCCTGGGTTTGATTCCCAGGTGGATCAAATGTGAATAAGAAAATGGTCATTCTAACAAAGAAAAAGTTTCAGGTACTTTACATACCCTGACGTACATTACAGCGCCGTGTTGCACAAAATCCCATTAAATGAATCTAAACGATACGTAAATGAAAGGTAGTGAATGTTACTTATTAGCTTTATTTATGAGCAGTCATTACGTGGCTTCATACAGACGGATTATTTCAATAATTCAACGGCGAGAACCGGATAATTTAACTACCGAGACATAATGTATAAAAGATAGCGATCACAAGAATATCAGGCGAGTTTTAGCTAGAATCCTTCTTAAAAATAATTTTCAAGTTTTTTTTTTTTTTAATAAAAGCTTACTAGCAATGTGGGTCGCACATTACTAGTAATCTTGTTAACCCCTCGTACTAAGCTAAATGCTTGTGTTACGAGTGGGTTCACGTCGGTAGTGCAATGGGTGAGTTTCGAACCGGCAACCACATGATCGCAAGTCCGACGCCCTAGCCATTAGGCTACCGCCGCTTAAAGTTGGGATGTTTATTACTGAATCACAAAATAGGTTGAACGGTTTACATTTTTTTTTAACGGATTTAGATCACATTTTGCACATAGATAGTTTATAACTTGAAATAACACATAGGATACTTTTTTATCCAAGAACAGGGAACAGCTCGGAATTTGGATCAGTGTTCAGTAAATTTGGGTAGGACCTAGAAACATTGGTAACCGACGGTGGGGTTAAGGGTTACGCAGAATCCGTAAGAAATGGTCTTATGTCTACTGTTCGTTAGAGTCAGAAATCTGTATGTTTCTGTAATTGTTTTTGGTGCCTACATACGGTAAAATTAAATTATAACTAATGCGATTTTTTGCTATTGCTATTGTAGGTACTTTATCAATTTCTTTCTCTCGAAGTTCACTTAAAAGCTCAAAATCTTAAATTACGAGTATTTAATTTTAATAAGTAAGTCTTTGTGTTGACCAATAAAATTGTTCTTTCTTTCTTTCCAATGGCATCTCTTGAAACCATCCACAAAGGAAACTTTCTTCGTTCCGTTTAAATGCTGTCACTTGCACCGACGATGATGTTAGCGACGTATTTTTGCTTCACCTCCGTAAAACGTACCGTGCCGCGGAATCGGAGGAATTTTTCATTGGACGGTACAAGGCGCTTCCTAAACGATTCTTAAGCTCGTACATTTTAGGCAGTAGGTAAGTCTCTGCTTAGTTGTCTATCAGTATTTTTTTATTTATCATCATCATCATCAGTCAGTCTCATTACATTGTCCCACTGCTGGGCACGGGTCTCTTGTCAGGCGATTAGGCTATAGTCTACATTGACAATAAAGGTCTAGATTGGCAAACTTCGCATGCCATCAAGAAAATTTAGCAGTCGTGCATTCTTCATGAGTTTTACTTCACCGTTTAAGTGCATGATACTTTTTCCCTATGGGATACTCGGCAAACGAGCAAGTGAGCTACCTGATGGCTGATGGTAAGTAGTCATCGCCGCCCATGGACATCTGCAAAACCAAAGGTATTGCAGATGCGTCGTCGAGCCTGTTTAGCGAAAGGGAGGGGAAGGAGATTTGAAATAAAACATTTGAACTTGAACTTGAACTTGGATAAGGAAGGGGATTGAGGGAGGATTGGGCCTCTGACCGAACGAAGCGCAGTAGCGAAACATTCCTCCTCGGACGTTGGTCTTCTGCGAGAGTGTGGTACTTCCCCGGTCAAGCCGGCCCATTCATGCTGCGAACAGTGTGGCCCTACCACTTCAAAATATTCAAAAAGTCAGAGGCCTTGGATTTGAACTCGAGACCCTCGTCTTGGCAGTCTTATGATCATATCACAAGGCTGTCACTGCAATCTATGAAATGAAATGATGATGAAATGATATTTATTTCTGTAAATAGATCTTTTAAAGATACTTTTACAAGTCGATTATATTTTATTAGCGGGAGTTTAAAGTTATCTAAGTATTTGGAAACACGATTTTATTTAGTTTACTTTAGAAATAGAATATTAGCGAATCGATATTTGTATAGGTGCAATTTTGGTTTTTCTTACGATTTAAATGAAAAGGGAAAAGATGCGCTTTTTAGTAATTTGTGATTTCACTTACGGAACAAGAATTAAATCAACACTGCGGAAAAGTAAACATTTCAACTTAGCCTAACGCCAACAAAAATCATACCTAACATCTCTCCCACACAAAATTGTCCATCTCTTTCTCTATTCACCAAAGTGACATGAATAGATGCCGCCTTTGAAACGCAAAACCTCAACCCACATCAAAACATAGAATTAATATAACACAACACAATAGCGCGAATCTTTCAGAATGCATCAAACGGTCCGAATCGCTTCATTTTCATTCGAGTTTTCTGACCGACAACTGACTTTTCACACAAAACTCTCTCTTGTTACATTGATATAAAGATGAAAGTGGTGGCAGATGTAACGTTGTTGTGTGGACAATGAGTGAACGTTGTATGACAAAGGCGCTGGAGGTCCGAACGACAAACGTAACAATAGATACTAGTGCTGGGAAAGGTAAGGCGATTGCGAGTCCGATTTAGACCGATTTGAATGCTCGATTCTCGATCTATTTTTAAAAGTCTTGATTTACATTCAGTTGGCTAGAAATGTTTTGTGCTAGTTGTGAGATTGGATGCAGATTTCTTCTTAGTTCAACTTTAAAGTGCTTTCTTAAAAGTAGAAAATCTTTTACTTTATGTTTTGTTTACCTGTTCAGTTACGTAAGCAATTCTCAAATGATGAGGTCTGATTTATTTATAAGTAAAACAGATTGGCTTATGTAATGAGTAATGTTTATTATTAATCAAAATACTGTTCTTGTGTCAGATTTGTTGTATTACAAAAAAAATATTAGCCTATCGAGGACCAATTTAGCAGATTTAATATATCAACAATTGTTACGATACTACGTTGTTAGTTAAAAAAAAAGATGTTTAATTTGAGGAAAGCGAAAAATTTGTTAGACCATCAATGAAGAACGTTATAAGTCAGATCAATCTCATTCAAAATCGATTATCTTAATTTAAAAATCGATTAGTCTCCTCACTAGCTTGTGACCTGTGGTTTTCCAACTCGCGGCCCAATGACATTTTTGTTTGCAAAAATTATAATGCTCAGTCCCTGCGTGATATTTTAATATCTGTTTTTGTTCGAGGTTCAGATTGAAACAAGCCAGGCATCAGATGCCTGGTAATGGGCTCTTTGTTTAAAAATAGGTGAGATAAGCGTTGCTTTTTGAGGCTTGGAATTGGATGGGATCTACATTTAGACAAGTGTGAATTTTAAAGGCACTGTTTTCTCATTACCACCACGAGAGCTGTTTGATACTTTTTGAAAATACATACCATCACGCCTGTATTCCCCGAAGGGTTAGGCACAGGTGTACTTAATGTACACCCACAGTTCGCCAGTATGTTTAGCCGTTTAGGTCCTATGTAATAGCCTATTACTTTTTGAAATATGAACGGCGTTATTCTTTCTTTTTGTAACTATGAATAAAAGAATATAGTATTTATATTCCAGCTGATGACAATCCATCACCGCTGCTTCCTATAAAAATATCCAATAAGATGTACACTAAAGCTAATTACGCGTTGACGTCACCAGATCCGTAAATAATGACGTCGACATCCCGCAATATGGCCGCCGCGATATTTCGGATATTACGCTAAGGGTGTGTTCCATCCCCTGGAAATGTAAGATTTATCACCGAGTGGGCCTGAAGCAAGTGTGGTGCCTACTTGGAAGTCAACAGATGTGTAAATGGTATTAATAATGCGTGAAAACTGTTAGAGGTGGTTGAAAAAGATTTTTTTCCAATATTTGTTTTGCTATAGGTACAGCGAGCAGCCAATCTTATAAGACACACTATTACAAGTACTTAAAGATTTTTTACACTAGGATGACCTCTGAATAGAAACACTGAAATAAAATCTGAGACTCAACTCAGACAGGGGCCGTATTACGACGTATTAATGCCATAATTTTTACGTTGTGAAAGACGGACGCCACTATTTAACCTGTAGAGCGGCATCCCTCTCTCACAACCTGAAAATGATGGCATTAATACGTGGTAATAGGGCCCCTGTAGTACACACGGCTACACATCAAGCTACTAATATCCAGTTTAGGCTGACCACGACTTATAATGGGTTTCCGCACAATTCAAGGTCGGCTTATACTGGTACCTTGATGTGTAGCCGAGCGTACTATCAGAATGTGTGCATTTGTATAATGTAGGGCAATATCAGAATTGGCTTTTTAAATAAAGAATCATGTCTTAAATGACGGCACGCATACATCAGTCATTTGTTTATTATCTGTCTGCACATGTATTTCGAATAAATCAATTCTTATTAGCTCCAAAATCAAAACAAAATCAGTGAAAATCGTGTCGCCTCCCATTAAAATCAGACTCCATACATTATGTAATAAAAAAAGTGTATAATCCAACAAAATTATAATGTTGGCCGCAACTGCGGGTAATTTGAATAAATTAAGTGAAAGACGGCCATTTCGGAAATTCGCCGAAAATTGTACGTATTACATTATTTATGCAAAAGCGTTGGATTGGACGCGTTATTTTTTGTGACACGCAACAATTACGAGCTTGTGGTATTTGTTACAATACAATCTGATTGGTTCATTGCTACGAAGTGTTTAAAATAGTGATACCCTAGCGATATTATCAGGAATTGCTAAATCGTGTTTCCAGACACTTTTTGGATTGATATGCGATAGCATAGACTTAATGTATATTTTTTTGTATATGGTGTTGGCATGATAAAATTATGTTTAGTTTAAACACATACATGCATACCAACACGCCTGTATTCCCCAAAGGGTAAGGCCGAGGTGTACTAATGTAATCTCACACTTCGCCAGCATGTTTAGGTTTCATTTAATAGGGGGCGAGCCTATTGCTATTCACTGGATACAGATCCAAACCCTGAGCTTATTTATTTTTTATTTTTTTGCATTATAAGTATATTGCAAAATGTTCACAAAGATTTGAATTTACTAATTAAAGAAAATTTCTAGTGAAAGAAAAGCATCCGAGCTGCCAATGAACTTCATACAAATACCCGATAACACTGCTCGACCCGGGAATCGAACCCAGATCTTCTAGAGTAGCAGTCCTGCTTGGGATCACTAGACTAATGAGGTAGTTTTTCACGTGTGAACTATGTTTCGCGTCCTTAAGCTCCAAAACGAAATGTCGATAAGATTAGACTTCATATAAATCTCCGTCCACCCACAAAACGCGTCAGAAAATTCTAAAAACAATTTGGTACTGCCTTCAAAGTGTCTTCATATAAATGTAAATGTATGGGGTGTAGAATTACTCAACGTATCACAATGGGGTTTGATTCCCACAGCCGCGGCGTCCATCGACTTTTATACTACTTTTTTGGTGCCCAAGTCAATTGGGTTTGCGTCATTTATTTTTGTCTCACTCGATCTTCTTTTAAAATGTAATGCTGTCCCATTCGTGTGTCTGCCGGTGTGATGTTTGCTGGATCCTGATAGAATAAGTGGCTTGAGTATTAAAACTTTTTACATGCCTATATCATCACGGACGTCGAAATTTTGAGGTTTGTGAAATTCTTCTAGATAGGTTCGTACCTTGTAGGTATACACACTGACGATTAAATGCCACGATTGGTCCAATGATTTGGCTCTACTGTGAGTTCAATTACTGTTTTTTTCCAGTACCTAGTAGTAGTGTCTCGCTGGCATGTCTATAAGCCAGCATGAATGGGTCAGCACGACCGGGGAAGTACTACCCTTCCACAGAATATCGACGTGAATAGCAGTATGCATACTGTTGCGTTTCGTACGGTGAGTGTGGAGCGCCGGAGGCCCAATTCCTGCCTCAGACCCCTGCCTTCTTCTTTTCTTTAGATGCCGAGAGGCTGGGCAACGCATCTGCAACTCCTCTGGTTTTGCAGATGTCCATGGGCGGCGATGACTACTTACCATCAGGTAGCTCGCCTGCTCGTTTGCCGAGTTATCCCATAAAAAAAAGTACTATAACGCAATTCAAAGTGTTTAAGAATTACGGAACCACCATAAGCAAAGATTTAACTTTTTGGCTTTTTGGCTGCACGGTAGCGCACCCGTCAAGTTTCAGATACTTAATCGTCCCCCCTAATGCAATTCAAATAAGAAATTCAACAAAAGGGTGACATTGATTGTTCCTTATCGCGAAGCAATAAGTGTGTGGATGAAGTTGGGGTGAATGTGTTAACTATGAAAAATGTTCAGTTTAATGGAAATAAAATAGTTTTGGAAGGGGATTTGGATTAACATGAAGGCTAACGTCCTCACTCTGTGATTTTTAAAAAAATATTAAATTTTGCTTTGTGGAAATTTTATAACTTAATTTATATCGACAGTAATTATGTAATTGTGCTCTAGAAAGTCTAAGCATTCTTAAAGTTATCATTTCGCATCTTATTCTAGGTGTTTGATTGTGACCCAGACGATACTGAAGACAGTAATTCCTCCCGCTTATATAATGTTTAGATAATCACTTGATATTGGTCCATTCCTGTGATTGAATACCTGAGAAAACCTTTCAGTAGTTATTTGTTAGTAAATGAACAAATTTCAAATAATTTATTTATTTAATTTAGCTTTCCACACACGGCTTCGCCCGCGTGGTTTGTCGGCTTTTCTGCATGTAAAAGGAATTGTTTTTCATTTATGCTCCGCTCCTATTGGCCGTAGCGTAATGTTATATAGCCTTTAACCTTTCGCGATAAATGGGCTATCATAACACTGAAAGAATTATTCAAATCGGACTAGTAGTTCCTGAGAGTAGCGCGTTCAGGCAAACAAACAAATAAACTCTTAATAGTATACATAAACCAACAAAATTTCAGCAAAAATGAAAAATTATTTTGCTCTCGCCACATTTTCTGGAGAAATCAACACGGTTCTAGTACAATGATTTACACAAAAACTAATAAAGGACCCCACACTACTCACTATCATTATGGACCCCTTAGGGGATGAGAATAATTTCCCGCCCCCTCACTCCACCCTTGAAGCGGATGGTGGAAATAATCGGTCTCTTGATTGAAAATTACTACTTTTTAATACATAATCATTGATTTCGCTATATATTTTCGTCCCATGTCCCTTTCAAGGGTGGGTATAGGAAAAATGCCTTTGTAATTACTTTGACGATAGTCGATTAAGCTTTAGTGAGGCGATCATGCGGAACTTGGCACATTCTTTCCGCGCATCTCGTTAGGGATGTAGTGTGTGATGCGTAATTTGGAGGAATTCTATTAACGTAATTAGTTTTGTAATGGTAATTTGTATTTAGATTTTAATGCCTTAGTCGTAGTGAAAGCAAATCCGAAACCTGTATTCCCTGAAGTGTTAGGCAGAAGTGTAGGTTGTAATGTACATTTTCACTTGGTCAGTATGTTTTAGGTACAATGTAATAGGGGGCGAAAGTGTCCTTTAACTTTGAGCTGCTACTGAGATTTTTTAAAGGAAAATCTCATTAATACTATTCAGCTCGGGAATTAACCCGTGTGATCACTAGAGTATGGAACAGTATTTAAAAGTTCTTACAAATTAACAGACAACCGCCGATAGCGATGATTGCTTACATATTGGCGATTTGAGGTGCGATAATAAGTTATTTATTTTTTATGTCGATCGTTCAATAATAATTTCAAGTTGATTTCTGAATTACAGTAAATCTAGTCTGGCAATTTAAATATTCGTATGACGTAGGTCATACTGCCAGAACTTTTAAACTTTTTAAGCCATTTAAACTGCCAGAACTACATTCGTGTGTATTTGTGTTTAGAAACCACCTAAAATACTGTAGAAAATCACAACATTTATAAAAAAGTAACTTGATTTCATTAATGTCTTGTTTAACCGTTTGTCTTCAAAACATTTAACAGTAAAAGGAAATGAAAATGTTTAAGGTAAATGGCAGTAAGAAAATCTTTTATGGTTCCAAACTTGTGCCATTCCAATTCTCTTAACTGGAAGCAAGTTAACAAACACAGCCATAACACAAACGTCGTATATATAAATACTGAATGTTACGAGTGTACGACAGACAACAGCAAATTTCAATTTAGTAAAACCGCGCTTCAGCGGTGGGATTAGCAACGCCCACGTGTGGGACACGGAGTGGGAAACTTGGATGTGGTGAGCACACTTCGATGGAATATGTGAATATGTAGCTCTGTAGGCTTATTTTCAATTTTGTTATAGGTACCATTCCCTACGGAAAGCGGCTGTATTCTCCGAAGAGTTTCACAGAGGTGAACTAATGTATACCCACACTTCGCCGGTATGTTTAGGTTGGGGCGAGCCTATTGCCATTAACCGGACATACTCCGAGCTGCTACTGAGAAATATTATAGAAAAGCCCAATAACACTTTGCTCGACCTGGGAATCAAACCCAGGACTTCTACCGTAGCAGTCACGTGAAGGACCACTAGACTCATAAGGCAGTCAATACTGGTTTCAAAGGCTTAATTGTTAATACTGATATTAACAGCAGCATTTTCTTATTCCGTGTATTTCGTTCTCAAGCACACTTCATACATTAACGTTCCTTCGTATTCTCTTGATATGTTAATTTCTTCACTGAATAAATAATTCATTTGTTAAGGCGTATCACTCAGCATTGTTGCGAATTACACCGCACATAATAAAGATATCAAGTCTTATTGCTAACAATTTAGAGCCCAATTTACATCGCTACGCCAAATGAGTTTGTAACTAAGATTTATATTTTGTTTGCCGCTGATTTGACGGAAGGTATCAACGGGGATTTTGAATTTTCATATTTATGGCGAAGTAATGAAATTAGGTACAAATAGCCATGAGAAATGTGTAGATGTAACATTTCATTAGCTTTTGATTACTGGTTCATGATAGGTAACTGTTAAAAAACAGGTTTTTTCAATTATAATAAATATTAAAACCTCTATCGATTAGGTCAAGGGAGTCCTAATTATGGATTATACAAATGAATACCCTCGTTTATTTCATCATCATCATCAGCCTATACTAGTCCACTGCTGGGCGTGGGCCTCCCCTAGTGTACACCATTTCACGCTGTCCTTCGCTTTTCGCATCCAGCAAACTTTCACAAATCGTCACTCGTTTATTTACTTATACAAAAATAACATACCATCACGCCTGTATTCCCCGAAGGGTTGAGCAGGGTGTACTAATGTACACCCATATTTAGCCCGTATGTTTCGGTCCCATCGGGTTAGCCTAATTGCCATGATCCAGACACAAACCCAAACTGCTGCTACTGAGATGTCTTCGAAAAATATCATACTAACACTTTGCCTGATCTGAAAATCGAACCTACGACGGAATTTGTTTTTTTTTTTGTATACTGTATACAAAAAAAACAATTTCCTTAATCTTTTTTACCTATTTTGTTTCTTCCAACTTCTAACTTAGGGCAAAAAAGGTCTATCCAGTCCAACAATTCCAAAAGGCCGATTCAAAAGATACCGAAAAGAGGACAATTAGTCCGTAACAAACACAATTAATACTCGGTACGATCAACCCTTCTGTCGGTCAATGGGACCGGAGCACTGAAAAGTGAAATACGCGCCAAATCGGCCGGAAGCCCCACCTACCAAGATGGCGGGAGACGGCAGACATATTGACGGGCGTCCGGAAACGACAGTGACGGAGCGCGATGGTACGCGACGAGCTTTCCGTTCGGAAACGCGCTAAAGAGGCCGATCGGGCCTGTTAAAAATATGAGCCAAGTTATTTTTTGGGATGTCGAGCTATACCGTGACAGATTTGCGCGCTGACACGGAAATATGTGTGACAAAACATATGAGAATTTTTCTATTCTCTCAAATCTGTATATGAAAATGTATTTTTTCGTTTAACAAGGCCTATCAGATGTATTGTCTAATTCAAATTACATACGGTCGCTGGAAAATTGGAGGACTTGATTTTTACCAAAATTGAAGTTAATAACTATTACACGTAATAAATAATCAATTGTTAGTGCTTTAGTTAATGCCCCAAGCTCCTATAAATCAAGTTTACAGGCTTCACAGTTTTCGGATATAAGGACTCCATTTATAAAAACTTAACTTACATATATAAACTTAAGTCATGATGTAGCTATTGGTCTAATTAAGCGTAAACCTACACCTACCTATCAGCATTGTATAGGTCGGTAGCAGCAATGTGTGAGGCGTTGATTAATTCTCTCGGCCGCCATCAGCACCTAAGTCATTGAGCGTCTTGAATGCTAATGTAGGATTGATCCATTGTGAGCAGCTCACACAACACGTATGGTACTCGGCAGGATCGATGGAAACAGTTCGGTGAATCTGTTTAAATCATTATTACAAGTAATAGAAGGTAATTTTATTTAAGTTTTAATGGCCTCATTAGTCTAGTCGTCCTAAGCGCGACTGCTACGCTGGCTACGCTATAGGTCTTGGGTTCGATTCCCAAGTTAAGCAGTGTTATTGGGTTTTACTATGAAATTCTCAATAGCAGCTCGGAGTCTGAATTTGTGCCCGGTTAATGGCGATAGACTCGCTCCCTATTAGGTACATGGGATCTAAACATACCGAAATGTAGGTGTACATTAGTACACCTTTGCTTAACCCTTCGGGAGATACAGGCATGCCCTATTGCCATTAAAACCCAATAACACTGCTCGACCTGGAAATCGAACCCAGGACTTCTAGCATAGAAGTTGCGCTTAGGACCAGTAGACTAATGAGGCAGTCAAAGTTGTATTTATATATTTCAATAAATTAATAATTTTCATGCATGCTCTACACTAGTCAAATATGTGCAATAATTGAGAAGAGAAGCAAAAGTAATTACGCTATATCTTTGAGAAATACTCTTCAATCTTCATATAAAGCAAGTTCACACTTAGCATTTCCGAGAAGGTTCGCAAGGCCCATTCAACTGCGAACTAGCGCGCTATTCACTAGTTCCTTTCAAAGTATTTTAACCGTAATACATTCTGACGCAAAAAGGATCCAATAAAAACTGTGTCAGTCTAGGGTAGACGATATAATTCAGAGCATTATTTTGTCTGGCTCTACATTATGTATTTCGATATAAAGAAGAAGAAGGGATAAATGTCTTGTTTATACTTATTTATTATTATAATTATTCTTTTTAAGCTGTTTCGTTCCGTAGGTACTTACAAAATGAATCAGCTCCAAAAGTAACAGAACAGTTCGAAATTTAAAAATCTTTCGATACAACATACCATAAGCCATGTTTTATCTCATCAATTGTAATTAAGTACACACAAAATTGAGCTTTGTCAGGTCAATAATAAGATTGAATGAGGCGGCAAATTGTGGGTATAGATAAAACGTCCCCTAGAGAGGCTGCTCGACTGTGATGAAACATTTATAAGTCGCCGGTGACAAATAGTGGAACTGCTTGAAGTATTGCCACAGTGTAAAAATACATATTATATAAAATACTATAGCCTATTGCTTTCGTCCCGTATATCAATGTTGTATTTATTGTTTAGGTATTAATATATTTTTCCAGTGTCGACCTCAACTATTGTTAATCAATGTGAACTAGTTTGATTTCCGAGTCAAGTAAATTGAACTGTAACAAGAAACAGGGAAAAAATACTTAACATAACATATTAGGGCTTAGGGTGAGGCGGTTAATGTACACTCATAATATTTTAGCGTTAAGATGACCTATTTCCATCAATTGGCATAATTTTAACTTGAACTCGACGTTCATTTTTGGTGTGCAATAAAGAATTCTATTCTATTCTATAATTCACCCTTCTGTTGGTGTGTTTTGGGTGTCATGTAATTGTTTGTGAGCCTATTTTTATTAACGAGACATAATATCCAAACTCCGAGTCGCTACTAATATTACAGCATGATTGGCACGACCGTGGAAGTACTACCTTCCTACAGAATATTGCGGTTCCGTTTGTTCGGTGAATGTGGAGCGCTAGAAACTCAATTTCTCCCTAAATCCTCTTCTTTTGTCCTTAAGAGTCGACAACGCATCAGAAACTCCTCTGGTGTAGCAGTTGTCAATGGGCGGTGATAACCTTATATCATTAGGTAGCTCCTCTGTTCGTTTGCTGTCATCTAAACATAAATAATAATAATACTCTCTGGATCCCCATCTGGGAATCGATCCAAAAACTTGCTACCTATCGATTGATTGAGAAGGCACGAAACTTGAAAGTTGTATTACAAAAATAATCAACTGACTGCCTCATTAGTCTAGTCCTAATCACGACTGCTACGCTAGAGATCCTGGGTTCGATCCCCAGGTCAAGCAGTGTTATTGAGTTTTTCTATGAAATTCTCAGTAGCAGCTCGGAGTCTGGGTTTGTGCCCGGTTAATGGCAATAGGCTCGCTGCCTATTACATGGGAACTTACCTACCTATTACAACTTACCGGCGAAATGTAGGTGTATATTAGTACACCTCTACCTAACCTTTCGGGGAATACAGGCGTGATGGTATGTATAAGTTAAAAATAATCTAACACATAATCTTCTCAATGACATCGCTAAGACCTTCAATATAAATAACAAGCTACCTCGAGATGATAACACTTTGGAATATGGTTGACATAAAAGGATATTTTAAATTGTTAACAGCCTTCATATATTACGTGATACTTGGGGCTCGTGCTAATATATATTAATACTGGTAGCGCAGGCATGTATCATTTTATTCCGTTGCTAAGGAAATACGTGACGTAAGAGGCAAAGGCGACAGCCGAGACAGGCTTTTGTATTACGTTGAAGAAGGGTTGGCTTAGCTTTCATACGAGTACGTGTTAGTAAAAGAAAATATCGAATGACTATCTTATTCATAAAAATATAAAAGTCTAACAAACTTCTTAGAACTAAATGATAACGCCATGATATTTTGTGATTGTGGAAAAAGACAAAACATATTGTAGATATAGGAAGTTTGTAGGACGTTTTATAATTATTTTTATAATTATAATTATTGCCAGGCTGTAGTAGTATCTTAGTAGGTACAATAAAAAGTATTTTCTCGGACGCGAGTGCAGTGATAGCCTAGATAAGTGACCATTGGATTGCTAAGTCAACGGAGTTCAAATCCAAAGCGCGCACCTCTGACTGACTTTTCGTAGTCATATGCATATTAATAAATTATTTATCACTTGTTTAAAACGGTGAAGGAAAACATCTTGAGGAAACCTGCATACCTGAGAGACTTTAGACGGTACGTGAAATCGCAAAAACTTGGAGTAAGCTAGCGAGGTAGACTACAGACTAAGGTTTGTTTTTCCCCTTTATTATCCCACAACTTATTGTCCCACTGCTGGGCACGGGTGGAGTACCCGTACAATAAGTGGGTTGGTGATGACAGTCTGCGGTTGTGGTTCAACCAGGCGGCCTGTATACCCCTCTTTTATCTTAGTACAATAAAAAGAAAGTATTTCCCCGGACGCGGCCTATCACGGGGAGTTACGCCAGCTAATATTAACATCACCATTCCTTTTAACCAAGTATGTTCTAAACTTTTGTCTAAACGTTGTACAGATTAAATTTGTTGCGGTACAGGACTCTGGGAGATTTCCCTTGCGATGCTTCAGTGTTATTTGTTCCAGTCTAGCTTTGTAGCATCCTAATCCGAGCTTTAGGATGCCGGTAGTGACCGCAGCATCCTTTTGTAGTGCATTGTTTAATGAAGTTACGTGTTCAGATTTAGGTTGCGGGTGCACTAGTATTGACACTAGTTGCTTTGGAATGTGATCCTGCATAATAAATATATTTCCCTTAACAAAATGTTAATTTATTTTGTTTTTTTTTTTAGAAATTATATCTTTAGCATTAACCGTTATTAAAATTGTTTTATGTGAGAGTATTGCAATCAATTATATGGTGCTGAAGCTACAGAGGATAATTTATGGTATCATCTATTCTGTACCTGAAGTTATAACTTCTGCACTTTTATCTATAGTTCTTGATAATAGGGTGTTATATTTTGTCTTATTTTTTTGTATTTGTCTTATCATGAACTGTGATCTTTTATTTTTGCCTGGTAATGGCAATTCTGAGCATGTAGTATGATGTAAGGCCAATAACGTGATTCGAGAATGCTGGACGTGCAAAAATGCATAGGCACAAAGTACAGGTACCTATACCCATTTATATATAGTTATAGGTAGGTACCTGTTACTCATAGATATCTTTAAATATTATAAGCATAGCTGCATCATCAGCATTCAGCAGAATTTTGCCGCCTATTAATTAAAAACCACAGCATACAATAACAAGAGAGAAGCACAGTCCAATAAAGTTCTCTCCCCCCTCAAAGCGTCATACACCTAATGCGGAACGAAACAGTAGTTTTTGTGGTGAAAAATCCCCTTTTTCCATAGAACTCGCCGAGAGGCGACAATCCACGTCACTCAGTCGGTTTAATTGCGAGTAGTAAAACAAACGAGGGATGCCGCGAGTGTCTCGCTGAATCGCGCGTGTGGAGTGTGTCGGGGCGAATAGACGCGCGGGTGAAACGCGCCAGTGTGATAGAGTCAAAAAAATCAAAGTTTAATCGTGTTTGGAGTATGTGGATGCGGACAGACGCGCGGTTGAATCGCGCGTACGTCCGCAAATGTTCAACTCGCTTTTTTCTTAAAACATACTATCATGCCTGTATTTCTCGAAGAAGTAACACAGAAATATGCTTATGTACACCCACAGATTACCAGTATGTTTAGATTTAATATAATAAAGAATTTATTGCCCTTAACTGGGCATAAAATCTAACAGCTCGAGAATTTCATTGTATTGTTATAATGCTTTGCTTGGGAATCAAACCCAGGACCTCGGAGCGTAGCAGTCGCACGATCACAACACTAATGATACAGATTTGTTTAAATTAATGTTTTTTTACTGTTACTTAAACTAAGGGAATGTCACGATTATATCGCACTAAATGACGTCGTCGTGTTGGGGCGAACAGACGAACGGGTTGAATCATAATAGTCTAACTTGAAATGGAAGTATAGTTGTTAGTATCCAAACATTATATTTTAAAGTGAACGTGCTTGTATCCGTTAAGTAAACTGTACAAAATTCATACTAAATATATGTATTTTACAAGTACGAAAATTATCGTTGAATGCGGCGGAAAATCCTAAATCACGTTTTTGTATGTAGGCATATAAATTCCAAAAGTTGTCCAACTTTTATGAAAATAAATTACTGTGCGTTTGCCAAGTTTGTGGAAGTTTGTACAGAACATAAATTTAATTGCAAGTGAGGGAAGCAAAGGATGCCGCGACTGTATTGGTAAACAGCGCAGACGCTGACTTTGCTTGGGGCGAACAGACGGACGTTTGGACTTGAATCATAGATCATCATTAGGTACATATTATAAAACAAACAGACGCGACGGAGGCGTCTGTCTTTTCGCGATAAATTGTAAAACTCATGCACCGACTTTCATGCTGTTTGCACCAATGGATATCGCGGTTCTTGAGGAAGGTTTATATGTAAAATACATACATATTATAGTACAGAAAAATCGAGCAACCATGCGGGCGAAGCCGTGGGCGGAAAGCTGATTGATAAAATTCTAAGTTCTACCGCATTACCTTGTCAAAGTAACTAACATGAAATATTTTTCGTTTTGTTTCAGGTAAGCATTTGGTCAACTATCAAATATAACATACAGTAAAAGGTAAATTAATAGGAGCATGATTTGATTGTTAAGTCACTTGATTGGTAAGGCAATATTAGCCTTAGGTACAGGTAAATTCTTTGTGTATTTATTCATATTTATTTACTTTATTGTACATAAAAAAAACAAAAATGCACGGAACAAAATCGTTCATAAAAACATACAATGGGTGGCCTTGTTGCACCGGTCTAGGAAAAAAATAATTATTACTTTATTAATTTAACTGTTTCACGGATAATGAATCATATTATGATTCATCAGTGGTCACTTTAGCTATCTATTTTTAATGTGTACCGTAAAAAAACAGCACCACAACCGCTCGTCTGCACCGCCCCGCTTCACATTGCAACAAGATTTACACACATACACGTTTTAATCCTTCATACGCGTGACGTAATACGTGACGCGGTTAGCTCGCGTTTCGGACAATAGCTGGACAATTAAAATTTTACGATTCTCGTCAACGGTAGCTCGCCAAATAATTGTTTACGGATTGGTTTACTGAGCCTCTCTTTGTGTTCGTTATTTTGATTTCCGATATAATTGTTGCTATGATAAGAGGATTGTGTTGTTAATATTAATTAATTGGCTTTCCAAATACTTAATTACTTAGATACTTTCAGAAAATTAGGCTGTCATTATAGCTTTTTTTGCAATACTAGGGAAAAAGCTCTGATTTGCAGACTCGAAACATATTTCAGTCGCCCACATAAATGTTTGCCTTGCGTGGGAACCAAACCTATAATACGCGATGTAACGTCATTAGCGAGCATCTAAACCGCTACATCAAATGTGGTGTCCTTAATTAAATTAAGAAGTTCAACTGTAACAAATAGACACAATGGCTCTTCAAACATTTGCGTCACATCGTAAATTTATCATCATCAATCTATTGTATTGGCCTACTATTGGGCACGGGACGGGGCACGGGGCTTCCAGAATAAGAGTGATAAAGTTATAGTCCACCACGCCGACCTCGTGCGGATTGGTAGACTTCACGTCTCCTAGCCATGCAGGTTCCCTCACGATGTTTTAATTCATCGTTT
Organism: Subacronicta megacephala; assembly: GCA_958496365.1. Taxonomy (NCBI): domain Eukaryota; kingdom Metazoa; phylum Arthropoda; class Insecta; order Lepidoptera; family Noctuidae; genus Subacronicta; species Subacronicta megacephala. The sequence goes on along the minus strand of OY292529.1, from coordinate 621,647 downwards.
AAGTCCATGATAATTAACTGATATTCCAAATGATCTTGAAAAGGGATGCGTGCCTTGGATTCAAACTCGAGATCTTTGACCTGGCAGTCCAATGATCATATCACTAATCTATTACTTCTTCTTCTTCTTCTTCGAAGTGCCTCTCCAATTACTGGAGGTTGGCCGTCAGTTCGGAAAACTTCAGTCTGTCCTTCGCAAGGCGGAACAGTTCATCTATTACTGCTATATCTCAAATAGTAAATCTGTTGTTAATGGATTAATAACCACTAAATTCCTTATTGAACTGACGTCAAAACTTAACTATAACACAAACAGAACGTATTATCACACAGTTTGACATACGGAGCAAGTTATGACTTAACTGTGTAATTTGTGTGCCAACTTGGATCACTGACCAAAGGTAAGTTAGAGCTCAACTTAACGGCTCCCTATAACTAACTTAACGGAGCCGTGACTTAAGCTCAACTTGAAGTTAGGTTTGGCTTCGGTAGTGTAATTTAATAGTTACTTGTTGGCCTAAGTTTTGGAAGGTAGCGGCAGGAATTACGGCAATACAAAGGATTGTAAATTAAAGGGTTTTTTACGAGGTTGAGTTTTACTTGTTGTCTGTGATTGTAGGACCATTATTTCTGTATTCTTTACATTATCGACTTTGAAGTGCGTATCCTGCCTAAGGCTGTTTTATTTTCTCTCAAATTTATATCTTTAAAGATATTTTAAGTGTACAGGTAAAGCAACATCGATCAATAAACATACCATCACGCCTGTATTCCCCGAAGGGGTAGGCAGAGGTGTACTTAATGTACACCCACAGCCGGTATGTTTAGGTCCCATGTAATAGGGGGCGAGATCGATCAATAAAGAGACATAGTAATAATATGTTTCATCAAAAGATGGTGCCAACCTTACAATTTATATGGTCTCGGTAGGTTAATTGGCTTAGCCGTCCGATGTACTTAACCGTTGAGATGCAGGTTCGATCCCTGACTGAGGCAAAATTATTCTCTCGTTAAAATCAAACCCGCCTTACCATGTAACTTGGGCCAAGCCGCAACAATACCCACTGAATTTAGCGAGGCGAGAGCTATCGAAAACTGTCCGTTACAACAATACAAAGTACATACGTGAAGCATGCAGATTAAACAATTACGAACTTAGGCACGCTCCCTGCTGCCCCCTATTGGAATAATTGAGAGGGATCATATCTCGGCTGTGAACAGTACGAAGTTATGTATGGATTTTTGTATCATCAAGTTTATAGGCAGGTATGGAATGCTAAACGAATAGAGAGAGAGTATAATATTATGTGACACAGAAGGAGATATATGAAGATAAATATACCACTCCTAAGAGAAGTTCTTGGCTAAAAAAAAACTTTATTATTCCCTTCTTTAAAAAAACTGTCATAAAATAACAAACAAGCACGAAGGCCGCTTGATGGCAAGCGGTAAACGCAGCCTATAGACGCTAGCAACACCTAGTATCACTAGCGTGTTGATATAATGTGACCTCTGATAGCAAAAGTTATGCTTAAATATTTTATGCTATATTTCCCTTCAAACCGGCCCCTAAAGGCCATGAAAAATAATATGGAAGAAATGAGTTGTCTAAAAAGGATTCTTCTGTTTCTAAACTCTTTGGTTGACCTTGATGGCACAATGCAAATTTAAATAAAAAAATGTACACAGTAAACTACAATAACGTTTATTGTTAAAACAATGCGCTCGGGTTGAGCGCGATGGTGTTCCATTATTTGTTAGAAGTTTATAATTTGCTGAATATTAATTGTTGATTCAGTGTCGACGGTCTATCCTAAGTAAACAACTTTTTGAGTAAGTACAATCTGTTTGTAGGTTTTGAGGCCACTGTGGCTGAGTGCGCTTCATGTCCAAGTTCACGGTTAAACAGAAAATAAAACAAGTAAAATTAGCATACATACATACACTCACGCCTTTTTTCCATAGGGGAAGGCAGAAACAACAGAACGCCATCTGCTACGATTCTTGCATACTTCTTTTGCTTCGTCCACATTCATACATCTTGTCCTACACATGCGCCGGTTGCGGGTACTGCGCAACTGACCTTTCTGAAGGATCTCACCCATATGGTCGTGGTATGCCTTTCAAGGGCGTCCCCGGCGAATCCACTGACATTCGCTTTATAAATCCCTTTCGTTAATCGCCTTTCATCCATTCTCTCGACATTAGGGTTATCAGTGCAGTTTATATCATTGAAGTAATAGAATACCATATTTCGGATCGATCAGACCTTTTTTTATAGTATGGCAAATGTACACCCACACTTCGCCGGTATGTTTTGGGTCCCATGTAATAGGGGGCGAGCCTAACGCCATTAACCGAGCACAAATCCAGACTCCGAGCTGCTACTGAGAATTTCATAGAAAAAATCCAATAACACTTTGCTTGACCTGGGGATCGAACCCAGGACCTCTAGCGTAACAGTCGCACTAAGGACCACTAGACTAATGAGGCAGTCCCAACCCTATAAACACCCTAAAACACTGCAACAAACTGCAGAGCCAGGCCAACTGCAGCCAACCAACTGCAGGCCACTGCACAGTGGCCAGAATCATGTGCTGAATTCATGATAAGCAGTTGCACGTCGAGGTCCTTTCCACCCTGTATGTAAACGTAACTCCAATATAATTTAATGTATTTGTGTTAAAATAATTAATCAATATTATGCTTGTTCCTATTTGGTTTGCCATAACACGACGGTTCTACGAATTGCCTTGGGGTATAGTTTCCTTAAGTTGTTTGTCGTCCAACTTAGTTAATAGTTACAATCGGATTGTCTTAGCGGTCGCAGAATATTCTAGAACCCAATGAATTGTCTGATGTTATATATAAACGTGATAGCTTGACTTACAAACCCGCTTTGGACAACAGCAAACAATTATGATCTTCTCTAATCCAAATATTAGTTTTATGTTCAAAATAAAATTTTCTACTCTAGGATTTATTTACATGTTCATTACATAAGTAATTAGTTAAAATAGTTATTAGTAATTGTAGTAATAGTGCCTCGCTCGCATGTCTACATACCAGCATGGATGGGTCGGCACGACTGGGGAAGTACTACCCTCCCACAGAATATTGACGTCAAGTAGCAGTATCCATACTGTTGCGTTTCGTATGGTGAGTGTGGAGCGCTGGAGGCCCAATTCCTCCCTCAGTCGCCTTTATTTTCCTACTTCCTTCCTTCTCCTTTTCTCCTTTACCCTTCCTTTTCCTTAAATAGCCTCAGCAAGGCATCTGAAACCCCTTTGGTATTGCGGATTTCCATAAGTGCGGGCAACTACTTACTTACTCGCCTGCTCGTTTACCGAGTTATCCTATAATCAAAAAATAATTCACAATAATAACACTGTTATTTTCAATAAATCAAGGACCAGTCAACTACCCAATTATCTGACGCCATATCCATAACCCTGCGATCATTTTTAGGTATCAGAGTAAGCGATGGCGCTTTATTACCTATAGAGCGGCATCCGTCTCTTACAACTTAAAAAGGACATTTACAGAAGTTAACATGCTGTGGTACGGCCTCTGGAGACTAAAAATTTGGGTCCTCGCAGGAATTGAACCATCCATTAACCGTTGCGCCTGTTTATATGATACAAAAATAAATACCTATTTATGAATATCAAACATCTTCAGCGAGGACTTTTGAGTACTGAAGGCCTAGCATATATTTTGACGTAGCTTAGCTCGCTTAGCGTAGCTCGGTAACTTCAAAAATAAGCTTTAAATTCATAATCTTTTTTTGGACATACATGCGGTATATTATTGTATACAAGAGATTATTTTGCGTAAAACTAAAAAAAAAACAAAGCGATAAGATAAGAAAGGTATATTGTATTTTAAATTTAATTAAACGATAAGCTGCGTCAAAATAGCTAGATTGCTTATCAAAATATTCCTATGCAGTCGTTCAAAAAGGGATGGAAGAATAACAAGGTGTGTTGCATCTTTCCAAACTTGTGTGAGTCAACAGCGAGCAGTGAGAAGTGGGTTAATAAGCTCCCAGTCGCCACGCCATAGCTTCAGGGTAATTAACTCCCTTCGTTGAGTTAATGGGAACATGTGTTTCTGTCATTTACGGGGTATTTACATTTGTCTATTAATGTTGTAGGTAGGTTAGTAAAGCAGGAAATATATCCATGTTTTATGGTCCTAATGGTTCAAATTTTATCGGCAAGGGGAACGCAAGTTTAAATTTGATCGATACGATATTGACATAATATTCTGCTACTTCCAGTCTGGGCAAATCGTTCATGAACATTTTCCACACAAGAAATAACTACTTACTAAATAAAAAAATATAAACCCTACGACAACTGCAATATATCTCGACCTTTTCATCAAACATAGCTAAGCACACCCCCACCACCAATCCACCTTAAAAAAAAAAGTCAGTCAGTCACCGTTCACAGTCGTTGGATGGTGGCAATATATATCCGGCCGTTGTAGAAATACGGGAAGGAACTATTGGGAGGTTTTTCTTCATCAGTGGTCCACTGATGAAGAAAAACCTTTTGGCTAAAATGATGATGATGAATATCGAATACGGCTGTCTACCAAAATCTTCATAACCTATTAAAGCCCTATAATTTTAAAATTAAATCGTATATATAAAATAAATGCCCATAGGTATACTTGCAACAGAAATCATTGAAAAGGTATAGTCGTAATATCTGTAATAAGCTCTTTTATAAGAACTTTTATGTGCCTTATAAAAGATCTTTTAAGTATCTAATTTACTGGTCAATATAAGCGTCATTGTTTGTCATATTGCGTCTTAATGACTATCCGCTTCTCCGCGAGTATCCCGAGTGGTGTGACGACAATCAAGATACATTGTTGTGGGGAATCGACAAATAATTGGCGGCATGTGGGGTACACTAGTGGTAGACCAGGAGCTGAAATACTAAAGTAAAAAATATTACGAATTTTTGCTTGTAATCAGATCGTGCTTAGAATTTTCTAAAGAAACCTTTCCATTTACTATTACAACACATAATAACATACTGAAAAATGTTGCAGTGCATTATTAAAAGAGTATTTACATAAAGTTATTTTGACTAATATTGAAAATATCACAAAAAATAATTAAAAAGCCGATGTCTAAATACGAGTCTTAAATATTTTTGTTTATCTGTCTCTTTGTATGTTTGTACATGCATTACACAACAAACAACTGGACGAAATTGGGTAAGGTTAGTTGCTGGAACTGTACATAAAACTGTTACAGTTTCACCTTCATACCATATAATTTCCCATTTTACTTACTTCTGAAGTTTCAACCATATTTACTATTCTATTACTGTATAGACGTCACACTGTGTTTCTTACCATGGATATTCAGGATCAGGTCCTTTTGGGACGCAACACAGCTTGCAATAAAATTGTATAAAGTCATTTATACGAACATTTTTGCGTGTAGGTATTACCTGCGTATTGTGTTCGTGGAATTCTGAAATAAGCATTGAAAAGATAATATTGGATTTAGATAGTGATACTGTAGAGTCACATTATAGCAATTTTAATTTCCATAAAATCAATAGGTGCGGCTGAAAGAAAAAAGAAAGAAAATTGTTTATTTGGATCTCGCCAGCTTATTTTTTTTTTCTTTATTGGTTATTTATTTATTTAACGATTTATACACACACAAGAAAACCGAAAGGTTAGAATCAAGTACAAAGGTAAACATAGGCATTAATTTTAGTTCCATAATAGGAACTAAAATAATGCCTAAATGTCAGATTTATTTGTCCTTTCATTTCTCCTAGCTCTCGCACTAAGCCACACCAAATCTGAAGTACGAACAAATAAGAGATTGAGCAGACGAGAGCACTCGAAATAATAACTGAGAGGTGAGTCACGTCCAGCCTAACAAGACCTCCCAACCACTTCTTATATAACGCCGTCACGTATCTGAAAAACTGGTTGATAGTAAAACGCGTCCAGTTTAATAAGACACCTTTTTATAGGTGTGTGTTTAAGAATAATATTCCAATATATATTGGTGTTACGATTTATGTAGCGATATTTGCGGCATATGTGGGATATTTTCTAAGTGGCGAACTTTTGGTAAGTGGGCTTTTTGTTAATGAGGTATTTTCTTTTAGATTGCGCTCAATGTGTTGGGTAATGGTTTTACTTAGTGTTCCTAAAGTTCTGGCGCTGATATGAATTGTTATAGCTTTCGTATAAGTGGTGTTGTTTTTGTGAAGTTCAACGAAACGAAAGTACGTACTACGGTACCAAATCTTTAGGTACCTACAGGTATTTAAGTAAGTTTGCCTTATCAGTCTAGTGGTACCAAGCGCAACTGCTACATTAGAGGTCCTAGGTCGAGCAAAGTGTGATTGAGGTTTTCAATCGACTTCAAAAAGGAGGAGGTCCTCAATTCGTCTCCTTTTTTTTGCGATATATCCGTGTATCGACTTTGATGATTAATAAAAAAAGTTAAACCGCCTGTCCTGTTAAAAGTCATTTTTCTATGAAATTATCAGTAGCAGCTCGGAGTCTGGGCTTGTGCCCGGTTAATGGCAATCCTGTTTAAAAATAATAAATAATCGATAGAACATTAGACATTTTATAAATTGGTACATTTATGACGTCACAGTATTTATCGAGACAGTGTAAAACATTGTATTGAATTGAATTCAATACAATGTTTAACACTGAATTTGTTGAATTGAATTGTATTATACTTAGCTAGATTTCAGGTAGTTTCAGCCCCGCTTGTTAGATAGCAAATAGAACCTAAACTAGACAAAAGCTAGTTCCTATTTGTAGCCGGGCACATAACATGATGTTTGCGTAGCCTGAATAAATTAGGGCGGATAGTTTGACCGGATATCCGGTCTAAACTTAGACCGGAATTTAGCTGCATATGACATTCATGTTGCTAGCAAGAATGTGTGAGTTGTGAAATGTACAGATTTTGTGGGAGAGTTGTGTATTGTGTATTTTCGATCACACTACGCCTATACTCCCGAAGGGTTAGGTAGAGGTGTACTCAAATACCAACAGTTCGCCGGTATGTTTAGGTCCCATGTAATAAGGCCTATAGCCATTAACCGGGCACAAACAAATCCAGACGCCGAACTGCTACTGAGAAGAGATTTATAGGGCAAATAGTTTCTAGAACTGATATATTCTACGATATGTATGCTATAATATTCTATGAACCTGAACTTTTTGGAGGACCTAAAGATATGCCGCCGATAAGATCGGTGTACGTCCTTCTAGGGTGACCTCTCCCGAGGCTGCCGAAAGGTCAGGGACGTAGTACTCGCAACCGGTGCGTGTGTATGAAAAGATGTATGAATGTGGAAGAAGCGAAAGCGATATGCAAGAATCGTAGCAAGTGTCTGTCTATAGTTTCTCCCTATCCGTGGGAAAAAGGCGTGGCACTCTGTATGTAATATTCGAACAACTACATTATGAGCCTTACAAAAAAGACGTAAGTACCTAATACCCTCTAATTCTCACGATTGAGTTTTCACAGTCTCGTTCAATCATCTCATTCGATACCTTTATCCCATCTCAAAAAACGAGTGCCAGAGGTAACAACGTATCATTGCAAACTTTTAACAGCACAACTTCCAAAACTAATTTGTTTAAAAAAAGAACTTCCCTCTTCCCCGGCATTCTAATCAACCGTCAAATATTTCCGAACAAAAAAAACTTTTTTTAATAACATCTCCGTTTTCGCAACAAGAATTCAAATTGAAATGTCATCGCGTCCCGTCAGAGATGGCTACGTGGCATATTGCAGGGGCTCGCGAACAACAAATTAATATTTTTACCTGGATTAAAGAAAAAGAGATCCTATATCAAGGTAGCAAAGGTGTGGTTCGCTGCAAGTTATAGTCGAGGGATTCTTTACTCCTATTAGTGCAGCGGGCCATGCAGCGAATAATCGGTTTTTAATGAGAGATTAGTGCTCTGCACTGCTATTGTCGTAGTACAATCAATGGGATCCCGGACACTTCGGGAATTTTCCAATTTGCCGCTCTCACTGCGACACGGTTTTATTTTCTAATGTTTGGTGATTTATATCGCGATTGTCTGTTTGTGTTTTGTTTTAGTAACTTTGTGATTAAACGTGGCTTTTTGAGTAAGAGGGGTTCGAATGGAAAGGACTGTGATTTATTGCATATTTTAGTGGGAAATAAGAATATTGCGTAAATAATTTATTATTGTTTTTAAGTTACAGTTGAAAACTTGACACGACAATTTTTTTCAATTACTACTTTATATAATATCTACTGTTATTATAATAATAATCATATCTAGAGATGATTCTTATCATCTTCTATTTATTTCGGTTCGAAACTCACCCATTGCACTACCGATGTGAACCCACTCGTGATACAAGCATTTAGCTTAGTACGGGGGGTTAACAAGATTACTAGTGACCCACATTGCTAGTAAGCTTTTAAAAAAAATCATAATATGAAGGATTTTTTATCTATGCTACAAATAAAGTGCGTTTACGTCAGTATTCCATTGTTAGGGGTCTCTGACTTTATTGGTCAAAAATCTGAAACGATTGTGTTATAGGTATTCTCCATGGATAGTTAAAAAAAGCTGGCAACATACAACATACTGTATACGTATATCTCGTAACAAAAAATATCTATTTAAACCAAAAGCGTTCGTTCAATCTTCCTCTGTTTGTGTTTGACGGGACAGTCTCATTTCCTAATGCATTGAGACAAAAGTAGCGTCAATCGCGACAAAAACAATGGCGGATCAAACAAATCGCGGCACACGATGAATGGCTGCCGATTTTCTTAATTAAAAACGTCTCACTATTGGGACAATGGTAGGGGAAAAAGTGATGAGTGGGAACCTTTTACAATTCACGATTAGAGCTTCGTAATTAAACGTTTAGTGATGGACTCGCTTGGGAAATCTATGAATCTATACAATTAAAAAAATAAACAACATAACATACCATCACGCCTGTATTCCCCGAAGGGTTAGGCAGAGGTGCACTTAATGTACACCCACAGTTCGCCGGTATGTTTGGGTCCCATGTAATAGGGGGCGAGCCTATTGCCATTCACCGGGCACAAAACCAGACTCCGAGCTGCTACTGAGAATTTCATAGAAAAACTCAATAACACTTTGCTCGACCTGGGGATCGAACCCAAGACCTCTAGCGTAGCAGTCGTGATTGGGACCACTAGACCAACGAGGCAGTCGTTTTTATTTATATAAATAAAGTTATTTACTAAATGCATATGAAAGTATATGATGGGTATCTTCTTATGACACAAAATAAATCTAATCTCTGACTAATATCTAGAACGGCTGGACTGATTTCGACGAGGTTATTTAACCCGTCAAGCGGCATATTGTAGACACAATGCAAAATCTATTGTTATGTCCTCATAAGGAAACTGTATGCATTGACGGGTTAATCTATCGTAAGACTAATCAGAAACGGCGGGTAAAACCTTGGGGAACAGCTAGTAATTTATATTTCTTTGTTTTAAATTATACAACTGTCTTTGTCATTTTAAAATCAATTAAGTGCGATGGTACGAGAGATAAAACCGACCAGTTATATCTGAGTCAAGAAAAACAGAGACAAACAATCTGAATAACAAACTTTAAACGAGAAAATATCTGTAATATGGTACCTAATGTAAACTCGTCTGTTAAAAAATACTTAGTAAACTTGCAGTGAGGTAAAATACCTTTAAAAATAATGGATTTTTGTCGTCTTGAAATCCTTATACGTATTCGATAGTCGATCCAGTTACAAATACGATCATTATTAACCATTTATGTCACGATTAGTGCCCAGCTCTTCTATTTAGTATGTGCGTTTCTCTAGACTTCTTTTCAGAATCTTAAATAAAATCTAGATTCACAATAAAATTCAGGATTGGATAATGGAAAAGTGTTGGAGTTTGGCAAAACCTTAAAAGTAAATAAAATCAGCAAAAAAGTAATAGCACTAGGGGTTTATATAGCCCCAATTTTCAAGTTCTTGTAATGTAAACTTCAACTGGGTCCTTATTTACATTATTACCTCAATTACTGCTAAAAACAGTCTCGTCATAAAATATAAGGCACATTAAAAATTTTAATATTTTTAAAGCGACATTTTCTCATTTATTGAGCAACATTATGCGAAGTTACCTAAAAACAAACGTGGGAGATTAATTTAACATGGTGGAAAGATTCTTTAGAAGCTAAGTTGCCTAAAGCGTCCGGTATATTGACTTGGAGGAGGAATATAAGAACAAATGGAATTCTTTTCTATAATTCTTCTCTGAAAATGTACACTTTTATAAGAAAACTAGCTTTCCGCCCACGGCTTCGCCCGCGTGTCTTCTCATACAAACTTTCATCCCCTATTTTATACCCTTGGGGGTAGAATTAATCAAAATCCTTTCTTAGCGGATGCCTACGTCATAACATCTACCTGCATGCCATATTTCAGCCCGATCCGTCCAGTGGTTTGGGCTGTGCGTTGACAGATCACTATGTCAGTCAGTCAGTCAGTCAGCCACCTTTCAGTTATATATATTTAGATAGAGACTTTGTGAAGTTCTGCAAAATCTGACCAGTATCATAATTGTAAATATCATCCACACATACAAAATACCTAGGTACACATGGCTATCAGGTCAAGCTCACATTGATGGGTTTTTCATGTCTTAAACTGGACATGTATAGCTCGACGTGTAGCCGTATGTACAGTCACCATTAAATATATCGGAGCAAACAGACTGTTCATAATTATCTGAGCAACTAGAGAAATGAAACCATATCTCAGCGACACAAAGGATGTTTTAGAATGAACACTACACACGGCAGCTGTCGTTCTGACATGTATTTTATCCCATTGAGCTAAAGTTTAATTTCCCTAGTTGCTCAGATAATTATGAACAATTTGTTCGCTCCGATATTATTTGATGCTACATGGCAATCATTACCTAATTTATTTTTTAATTAATTTGTTTATCTTAAGTAAAAATAAAAAAGTAGATTATTTATATTGAGTTTATTTACATGCTACAGTAACCCAGCATTGCAATATTAATGATCGAACCAAAAAATCATGTCGTAGTCGTGTCGTAAGGTATAAAAACGAGTTTTGTGTATTTTTAATTAAACAGTGACGGGATTTTATTGTTATCCACTGTCAGTGTCTTTATCCCCAAGAGGTGGATTAGTAACAATACACTAATTTATATAAACATGATTACATTTCGTAACGGTTTGCTAATTAATGTCTTGCGTGTTCTTAACAATTATATTTCGGTTGACGAGTTGACTAGATAAAAGAACAATAGTAGTGGCAGAATCGTGATGTTTTAACCTGGTGGCAGTTATATTTAAATAGGTACATATAGGTTATACCCTAAATTATATTTTTTTACATTTCTTATATTTCCCGATTTGTTTATTTAGTTTTGCGTTCTAAATGGTGTACTTTTCTCTACACACACGACATTTTTTTTATCACATAAGCGGCGGTAGCCTAATGGCTAGGGCGTCGGACTTGCGATCATGTGGTTGCCGGTTCGAAACCGGTTGCACTACCGACGTCAACCCACTCGTAACACAAGCATTTAGCTTAGTATTAAGGATTCACGAGAATACTAGTAAAGTGCGACGCACACTGAAGGGTAAGCTTTAAAAAAAAAATGGTCACTCTCGGCGCTTTGCCTGACGCGGACTGTAAGCTAAGTAAAGTATATATTCCAGCTGTTTAAAAAAACACCTAAGTTCATTGATTAGTACTGATAAAATTTAAATTAGTTTTTTTTAATACCATCATAATGTTAAGCGTCTAACTTATCCATTTCTTAATAAACTTGAAATAAGACTAAATACTGAATAATAACATTTCAGCTGTATTTTTATGTTCCTTATAATGTCGGGCAAACCCATTGCTATTTATGAAGTACACAACAATACTTCAGATTGCTATTGAATAAATCCAAATAAGTTGCATACGCTCACGCTTTTTAGCCCGGCTTGCGACCAAAGAAACACTTTTCACTTTAATATATTTACTTAAGAGGAGTGTACCTCGACAGCGCGCACGCAGTTTAGGTATTGGTTTTTGTGTTGTTGTCCCTATCGCCTGCGATGCGAGCGGGCGGCCCTTGTCCCGCGCGCCCTCGCAACCACCCGCGCGCTTATTCTCGTTGTTGGGTCCAATTCTAAAGCGTTTTTTTTTTTTCGTACCTTGTTCGTTCGTTCAAATTTATTATTAGGTCAATTATTTCGTTGTAAGATTCATTATAGCAAATACCATCTATTTTTTATTTTTTTATTCAATTGCCTACCTAATGAGAAAGTAACTTAGTACCTACCTACCTACCTATTTATTTCTATAGTATTACCATAAATAAGGGATTTCAAGATTAGAGCAATAAATTGTACGAAAATTTGTTTTTCATTTCAATAGATACCTACTTCGTACAAAATATTTTGTTTTGATCCTAAGTAAATCTTGGAAATCTTGTAAATTTTGACTTATTCGAATAAAACAATCTGGATATGTAAGTCCCTACATAAGTACCTACCTAAATGCAATTTTCATTGTAAAATTATGATAAACCGTCGTATTGATGACACAATCAGCAGCAGTAAAGTTCCTAATTGCATTTAATACAGAATACCTAAGTACTTACATAATAAAATTTAGGTATTTACTTAAGTACGTATGGTGATGTGCACTGAGCGCTCGTTCAAGGTTTTTTATTGTATTGTACTTACTTTTCTTTGACTTGTAAAATAGAATGACGCGTAACGATTGGAAATTGCATTTAATAAAAATAAGTACCTTCCTATTCACTTCTAGACTGAACAGTCCGTATTTTTTTATTGAATTTCATAATAAAAGTAGCTATGAATAGAAAGGGTAATGCACTAAAAGTCATAGAAAGCTTTTACGACATAAATCATAAAAAAACGGCATCTCTCAGATTTTCAGATGCTTGATGCTCCCATCAGGGGAGAGTACAGATAAGAAACTTACAATATTTGAAGACTTCATGACCTACTCGTAAGCTCTCAATTGTACACATAACAGTAATTTTAACATATTAAAAATATTTTTGTAAACAGAGCCAAGTCTCGTGTAATATAATCTATATCTGTAATTTAGAAGATATCAAGTTATGTGTTATTTCTCAAACAAATCCGCATGCGCCGTAAAATTTCGCGGCACCAGATACTTTTCTATGTTGAATATCCTTTAAAAATTAAAAGCTGATAAGCAGATGACGAATGAGTCATTATTAACCTTACAAAAAAGTCATTTCACCAACAGGACAATCTTGTTTAGATTAATATAGCCTTTTAATCAAAAATGAAAAATTATATTACAGCGTAATATCACTTACTCACTGATTCATTATAAAGTTTCAGAAACTATAAGGGCTACCTTATAGTTATATAAATAACAAATATTATTAGTATTAACAAGTAGTATGCTAATACTAAGTACTCGTTAATAATACTTATAATATTTGTTATTTATAATAATAGATATTAAATATTATTTATTATTATAAATTTGGCATTTTTAACCGGTTAGTACCGCTATGCTCTAGTTTCGCTATGCTCGACTCAAAAGATACCTACTAAAAAGGTCCGCTATGCACTATTTTTTTTTGATTCTACGAAAACAATGGAAGTTAAAGTTGAAAGAAAAGTGTTTGAATTCATTGCGTTTGCGTTAGTAAGTTAAAATTTATTTGTCTCGTTCTGATAATCAAAAAGGGGTAATGACAGCCAAGTACAAATGAATTACAGAGCAATTCTAAGTAAAGAAAGGTTTATGAAGGGAGCTGTAAGTCAATACTAGACCCACATTAACGAAGTCTGTAGACTTTATTACAAACCTTTTCTTACTAAGTAATATTAAATCTTTATGTTACGCTGTTTGAATGTAATGTCAGATAGATGTAGATTATGTAACTCCCAACAAGAAACTATAGATCATATGACAAGAGGATGTCCATTCTTAGCAAATACAGTACACAGATAGACATTATAGAGAAATATACCTACAGGTAGCTAAAAAATATAATTTAATAGATACAATAAGACAATGTTATAAATATAAGCCAAAAAATGTAAATAACAACATAGATAAATAATACTGGGATAGTGATATAATTACAGATAAAATCACACGGAACAATAGACCATACAAAGCATTAATTTTAAAACAACCACAAATAACAAATTTAGTAGATATATCTGTGTCTAACTCAGAAAGAAATACACCGAGATAATCTGTCGTATTCTATATCATTAGCAGATGAAATACGACAAATATGCAACAAAATACAGTTCAAATAATATTGATAGTATTATCATCTACCGGACTCATCCCTAAATCACTACACACATCATAAAAAGAACTAGACCTACTCAAAACATACATTCCACTACAAAAATCAGTTATCATAGACACATGTTCCATAGTAAAGCGATTCCTGATGTCCACTTCACAAACACATTCTTCAGAAGAAAAGAACCAACTCACTTGATATAAGCCCATGGCTGACTCGTCACATTCACAAGCTATGCTGAGAGTCCAAATCCAAATGGATACGTAACAAATAATTATAATAATAATTATTATTATTATTTCCTTTATTCACACTTTTTACACACATATTATTTTACATTAAAAAAAATAGAAAATAATTATTTACTATCTATATACATAGAAAAGAAAATAATAATAATAGTGTGTGTGTGTGTGTGCGCGCGTGCGTGTGTGTGCATACGAGTTTTTGTGTAAAGTATGTTTGTATAATTAGTTACATGACTGTGTTAACCCGATATAACCGAAAGAGACTCAGGGGTATCATAATAAAATGTATAGCTAACAAATAATTTTACTTATAACTTGATGATTGCTATAATCCTAATATCCAATTTTATCATACCTACCCTAATTCTTGATCTCGTTTCGGGAAGTCTTTTTTTGAAACCGTTCTTTTATATTTTGGCAGTCAGCCACAACATTCTCTTTGAAATTTTTCCTCTTTACTGAAAATTATGTACACATGGCTACACATCAAGCTATACAAAACCAGTTTAGACTGACCTCCCATTGTAAAGGTTTAAAGCACAATTCAAGGGCAGCCTATACTGGTTTTGTATAGCTTGATGTGTAGCCGTGCGTACATGTACATATAATATTATGAATCACCAGCAACATGTAGTAATCGAGTAATGAGACTTGGCTCTGCTTTTATTAAAATGTTTTGTTAGGAGTGAACTTTACATTACAACTAATTGTGCTAGGCATTTATGTTACTAAAAACCTTAGGATAAGAACTTATGACTTAAATAAACTTTACGTAGGTAGGTACTTACTTAAGTACCTAAAAATCACTTTTATTTTTTTTCACTTCTTTTTTTTATTTACACTAGGATTTTTCTGGATCTTTAGTGCGTTTACCAAACCCAAACTCTTTTAACAAAAGAAGATAACATGGAAAACTACCTTTAGGCCATAAAAAATATATGCTCCGTGTGGGAATCGAACCCACTAGTGATACTACATTACTCATAGCGCACCCGATTACTTAGCCACTTCACCATTTATTTTCATGCATACATTTATTTTCTTGCCATGCTATCTATAATATACCCACAATAAATTATTGCTTTCACCTCTGCCAATCTAAGAAACTTTTTTACAGATGTAGGCTCAAACTGTTTCTTGTAACTTCTAAATCAAAACCAACGCGCGACGCAACCATAAATAAATTATTATTATTACTAGACAAGTACCTAAGTAACATAAAATCAACCCACGTATGTACATGTAGTTAGGTACCTATGTGGTGTGTAAACAACAGTAATTCTAATTTACAATATATTATATACCTACAATATACCTAATAATAAGATATACCTAGGTATAAAATAGTATTATCACGGGTAAAACAATAAAATTACCTATCTTACAAATTTTTTTTCTTTAGGTAGTCTAGTAAGTTACGGCCGGTATATTATCTTTACTTACCTATGTAGGTATACATAACATAACATACCATCACGCCTGTATTCCCCGAAGGGTTGGGCAGAGGTGTACTAATGTACACCCACATTTCGCCGGTATGTTTAGGTCCCATGTAATAGGGGGCGAGCCTATTGCCATTAACCGAGCACAAATCCAGACCCCGAGCTTCTAATGGGAATTTCATAGAAAAACCCAATAACACTTTGCTCGACCTGGGGATCGACCCCAGGACCTCTAGCGTAGCAGTCGCACTTAGGACCACTAGACTAATGAGGCAGTCTATGTACGTATAATATATTTTAATAATAAAACCTCTCTCGAGCGCAAGCTCTCGTTGTCCATCAAACTATCTAAATATCTCTTTCGATAAGTCGCACATGGCGGAATAAGTAAGATTCACGACATTCGATTCATCGCGTCGCTCACATGCACCGCGAGCCGGTTGTTTCAAGGACGTTGTCTCACCTCCCGACCCGCCGCAGCTCCCGCGACGCATGGTGAAACAACAATATATTTGCAACATTTTCACGCGTATTTCTCATGTTCCGAATTTTGGAGATTACTCCTATAATATTGTTAATACGTAAAAAAAAAATATTGTAAAAAAATATTCACTATATTATCTGGGTTTCTTTCGAATCAGAATGTTTCTGTATTGATACATTATCGAGAAATACTAGCATAAAGTTGGGCCGTTTTTCAACGAAAATTGCCAATCTTTGAGCTCGTGTAACTTTTTAACCGTATATTGAAATGAAATTTTATATTACATGAACACGCATTTTAATGATAAGATTGTTACTGCAAAATTTCAATGACTTTCATTGTTTAAAATTCAAGCAAGAGCCAAACTGCGTTTGTATGGGGCGCGAAGCGGATACTATCCTCTTAATAGCCCGCACGTCCCATATTGTAGTCGGGTATCATTGAATTAATATGTATTCAGTATTTTTTTCAACATTATTTACCACTCTTCTCTTGCACCAATCCGTATAAATTTGGAATGACAAACACAAAAGTTTGAAATCCTTCTCATCTTCGAATATCCCATTAGCCCCTTTTCAAAAAAAGAACTCCATTGAAACTTTATAAAAATGTGACAAAAACAAAACTCCGTTGGTACATCCTCCTTTAATCACATCGGGGGACAAACAAACAGAATAACTTTCATATTATGCTGTTACACAATAAATCCTTCGCGGACAAGTGGCGAAATTCTAAAGTCGAGATCAGCAGAGGCGTTAGGCTGTTGAGGACGTAAATCAGAAGCAGCAGCGGGTAATTTAAAGAGTGGCGCTTAATGTGCGAATCGTAGTTCTAGTTGGTGTGATTTAAATAATTGCTTGTTGTGGTAAATGTGTCCACGAATTGCTGTAGACTCATATTCCCTAAAATTAAGGTGTTAACTTTACCCTGTCTATATATATTGGACATGATTATGTTTGTCAGAAATAATAATAACTTATTTGTTAAATTAAAAAGTAAGAGGCACCAATTTAAAATAAGCTTTATTGCCAATAGAACTGGACTTCTGAATAATAGTGTATTTTGCATGATTCCTAGAGTGTATAATCATTTGCCCAGTTCATTACTCGAAATTTCGAATAATAATGTTTTTAAAAATAAACTAAAGCAAATACTTTTAGTTAAATCATATTACTCGGTAAAGGAATTCCTTGATGATAAATTTTGAACATTGTTGACATACATAACGACATAATTATATTCATTTGTCCATTTCTATAATTTTTATTGTAATAATGTAATGTAAACTTGACATTCTCTCACATTTTTATTAAAACTTATTTACTTGATCCTCAGATTATTAATCTGAGACTTGATCCTATTTAAAGTTCATTCTTTTGTAATTAATTATTATGCTTGAAAATTTGCATGGCGTGAGCCTGAGTATGGAGACATAATATATTCTTAATTGTAACACCTGTATACCTACCCATATTCAATATATATATATAATTGCAAATAAAGAATTTGATTTGATTTTGATTTGATTTGAATTCCATGGCCTTGATTGGTCATGGTCTAGAGGACAAACGAGGTTTTTAGTCAGTAAGAGTCAGGATACGCCCTGTCACCTCCTTCAGGCGGGATGGTGAATCCATGAGGATATGGAATAATGATGCCAACTGCAGATTGCATTTAAAGGTATTTTTGGGCCGAAATTGTTAATGTACTTTTATAACTAAGTCAACTTCTACTTATATCTGTCATTGAGTTCAAGCAAAATTATTTAGAAATGTTTTCGGCTTTTGTATACCCAGATTGTTGACGAAACAATATTTTTATGAGGAAGTTCGCAACAGACTGTTCCAAAACGGAAATTATATCAGGTACAAATCAACATCGACGTAAACGTAACCTTATCTTGCATGTTTGTTCCATTACGTTATTTTAAATTATGAATAGCATTGCTTTATGTATTTGAATCATAATAAAGATTAATTCGCGGGCTATGTTAAAATATTGATATTTTGTACAGTAAATGTTTTAATGATCTCAAAGCCCTGTTATATTGTGTTGTGTCGAAATCAACATACAATAACATCGTATTTGCGGATTTTTGGCAAGTTTGTCTACAGATTCGGTAAATTTTTGTGTAATTCTGATCGAACTGAAAAAGAAGCCAATGATGTAACTTTAAGTTGAAGTCACAAAGATTACCCACCGCAAAGCGTATTTGAAATCCGAAGGACCACTTTGGGTATAAGGACCAACTTTCCACCTTATACCGACCTCTACGCGGTCCTCTCATCACCTGTCCACCGGCGTTAAACTTTTAATCCGGCGTCGACAGGCTATTGTTCGGCGGGCGCGGCTGATTACTGCCAGACGGCCTCCGCCCACTTCGCGCTGTTGCTGTCTACTTCTACTTTGTGTATACTGATTCTGATGCTGTATTTTCGGGAGAGCTTGAAGTGATGACAAAGGGTGTCAGTTCCTTTAAAACTCTTAGTCCTCAATGTTTGCTGATGCGTAAAAGTGTAACTAGAGTCTAGAGAGACTAGAGATTAAACTATTTTCTTTTTGTTTAAAGTGGTTTAAATCTGTGAAGAAATTATCAAGCAACAGTTTATATTAATTAAGTGATAAATTATATTACGCTTTAACAAAGTTTATAAAATAACACATACACATACAATCATGCCTGTATTCCCCGAAGGGTTAGGCAGTAGTGTACTAATGTACACCCACACTTCACCGGTATGTTTAGGTACCATGTAATAGGGGGCGAGCCTATTGCCATTAACTGGGCACAAATTCAGACTCCGAGCTGCTACTGAGAATTTCATATAAAAACCAATAACGCTTTTCTCGACCTGGGGATCGAACGCAGGACCTCTAGCGTAGCAGTCGCGCTTAGGACCACTAGACTAATGAGGCAGGTTATATAATATGATTAATGAATAATAATTAAGAATGTAAAGTAATGAATTAAAAAATCAGTAAACACAGTAATGGGTTCAAAAATGATCTTTGCCTAGCAATATGAACCTTATTTCCTATATCATAAATTATCCGCGAAGAAAAAAATGCTAATATTTTAGTATTCTCAGTTGAGCTCATCATAAATAAATATCCGCTACTTTTCCGTTAGCATTAATTTAATATAGAAGCAAAAGTCCAAGTTATTGCTCAGTCTAGAACATTTTATAGAAAAAGTTTTATGCGACTACTTGGCTGATAGAATCTAGTGTTTAAATGAAATGAAATGAAATGAAATGAAATGAAATGATGAAATGATATTTATTTCTGTAAATAGATCTTTTGAAGACACTTTTACAAGTCGTTTTCTTTTACATATTTCTTTTTTAAACTAGATGGCATCGACATTTCCTATCTGACGACCTCTGAGAAGAAATGTCGAAACAAACTCAGAGAATCATGGTCTCTTTTAAAGTCCAGACAATAGTTATATCATAGGTATGCGAGTTTTACAATGTAGGGCAAAATCTGAACAGGCCTTTTGAAGAAAGAGCCATAACAGCTTTGAGTTGACCTGTCCTAACTGACGGCACGCATACATCAGTCCTCGTGTAGCTCAACCATTTTTTAGGGAGCTCAACGATCCGTCCCATGACGATACCAGATCAGCAAGACATTTGCGTAGGTCATGTGAAACACTCAAAGCTGTCAGAAAACTTGTATTATAAATCTTAATATTGTAGAGCTAACCTACATAGTACTCACATTTACATTTTTATCCTTTTTTTTTATATAACATAAAGACCAATGACAATGTTACAATTTACATTAGTACAGATGATAAAACTATGCAAGATAACTAGGACCTACAAGGCAACTCAGACCACTATAATGAAAAATAAAAATATATTTAAGACACAATGGCCAGCAAGTCGACCAGTCACCACAAGCAGCACCCGTTCACGAGTATAACGCACGGATCAGCCATCACCCCCCTCGCCATTTTAGAGGGAAGGGGGTGACCCGACCAATGACGCTACCGCAAGCAATGACATCTAAGGGAGCATGACGACATTGCAGCCAGGTGTAAATAATGTAACAGAAACATGTTGAACTGATTACCGAGGTCCCTAGTATCTGCATTGGCCAAAAAAAAAAAATATGATCACAATAATTTAAAAATTGTATAAAATAAATCAAATAAATCGGGTATGTAAATGTCAATTGTATACAGAGAATATGTCATAATCTAATAAATTGGGTATATGTCAATGGTATAAAGATATAATGTCAATAATAAATTACAAAAAAAAAAATACCACAATTAATAAAATAATAATCAAATTTGATGTCAAAAATCAATAGCCTGGTTCATTAGAACAGTTCAATCCCAAGCATTTCTGTCGTCCATATAATCTTTCACAGTATAGAAACCTTTAGAACACAGTTTCTGCTTAACAATTGATTTAAATTTGTTGATGCTTAGGTTTTGAATGTTGCTTGGGATTTTATTGTACAAGCGTATACATTGGCATTTGAATGAGTTACTTATCTTCTGGAGCCTGGTTGCAGGAACTATAAATTTATTTTTATTCCTGGTATTAACATTATGCGTATCACTACGTTTTTTAAAGAGATTAATATTCCTGTGAGCATACAATAAATTTTCATAAATATACTGTGATGGAACAGTCATAACATTAATCTCCTTAAATTTATCCCTCAGTGAATATCTGGGACTTAAATTATAAATTGACCGAATTGCTCGTTTCTGCAACACAAAAATAGTTTGTATGTCGGCCGCATTCCCCCACAACAGAATACCGTACGACATCACACTATGAAAATAACTAAAATAAACTAGGCGAGCTGTATCCTCATCGGTTAAGCCACGTATCTTTTTAACAGCGTATGCCGCAGAGCTGAGCTTTTTCGACAACTTATCTATATGTGGGCCCCACTGAAGTTTAGAATCTAAAGTGATGCCTAGAAATACAGTGGTGTCCACAAGGTCCAACTCTTCGCCATTAAGAAGTATACTGGTTTTCACCTGTCTTACGTTAGGTGTTGTAAACTTAATACATTTAGTTTTCTTTTCATTCAAAAGTAGATTGTTAGCATTAAACCAGTGTACCACTTCTGAGAGGGCACTGTTTACATCGTCAGAAAACATTTCTTGACGCTTAAGTTTAAATAATAGTGACGTATCATCTGCAAACAGCACTATTTCGTGATTCTCTCTTGTTATATAAGGTAAGTCATTTATATAAATCAAAAATAAAAATGGACCAAGAATCGAGCCCTGTGGGACTCCCATTGAAACTATGGACCCCGAAGATCTCTTTCCATTGACGTCCACCTTCTGAATCCTGTTACTCAGGTACGAGATAATAAGATTCAGAGAAGTGTTTTTGACGCCATAGTGGTGTAACTTCCTGATCAAAGTTTCATGAACCACGCAATCAAAAGCCTTGGATAAATCGCAAAAAATACCCAAAGCATCGTGTGAGTCCTCCCATGCATCAAAAATATGCCCTAACAGTTCAACACCGGCATCGGAAGTTGAACGACCCCTTGTAAAGCCAAACTGTTTTAAATGTAGGAGTTTGTTTCTATTAAAAAACCGTTGCATTTGGTCTAACATAAGTTTTTCAAAGATTTTACTAAATGTAGGTAGCACAGATATAGGTCTAAAATTAGTGGGGTCAGATGTGCAACCTGATTTAAACAAGGGTGTAATCTTACTATTTTTCATTAGATCAGGAAATTTTCCACAGTCAATACAATCATTAAAAATAACGGCTAAGGTAGGTGCTACAATGTCAATTATCGATTTGGCAACATCAACAGAATTACCCCATAGGTCCGTAGTTTTTTTCACATTTAACATGTTGAAGGTCTTAATAATATCTCTATAGTTAATATGATTAAATTGGAAATCAGTATCGCTAACTTTTACATTATCTTTAAGTAAAGATTCTGCAACAGTGGGTGATGAGTTTAAAAATTTAGTAGTTGAAACAGGAATGTCAGAGAAAAAGTTTTGAAATGCTGTGGCTACTTCTAAATCTGATTTAATTATATTATTATCGATATTAAGGCTATAATCACCATTTCGTCTACGAACCCTTCCCGTTTCACTGTTGATAATATTCCATGTACTTTTGATAACATTATTACTGTTTTTTATTTTTAGACTTATATAACGTGTCTTCGCCACCAAACAAATCTTTTTAAATAATTTTGAATAATTTTTAACATAGTTATTGAACTCTGTGGTGTTGACATATATTCGCTCATTATAAAGTTCATATAATCTTTTTCTACTTTTATGAATACCAACAGTTGCCCATTCACTGAAGGATGCGTTACCATGAACTGTAATCGTCTTGGGTATAAAAGTGGAATCAAACTCTTTACAGTAAGAATTAAAAAAAGTTTCATAAAGTTTATTTGGGTCATTGTTGTATGATAAAAAAGGTAGTTTACTAATAAGTTTGGTTTTAAATAATTCCAAGCGACTTGCAGTTTTTGGGTTAACAGTGATATCTTTTTTGGCCACAATTTTATCTTGATTGCAAATGGTAATCAGCTGTCCACAGTGGTCAGAATCCATTGCGTTAATAATTTCCTTATGGTGCGGTGTTATGTCAGTGAAAATATTATCTAAACATGTGGCCGTGGAAGCAGTTATTCTAGTAGGCTCCAGAAATAAGTGTGCCAGATTATTTGACAAGAAAAGACTTTTTATTTTAGTACTGGCACTTGAATTTTCTAATAAATTTACATTAAAATCACCACAAATACTAATGGATTTGTAAGACTTACAGATCTTATGAAGTACTTCCTCCATCACCCTTTCAAAACTGTCATACATTCCTGATGGAGGTCTGTACACGCTTAGAACAATAAACCGTTCCAATTCCACACAGGCTATTTCAATTGTTCGTTCAACAGAGAGGCCCACAATGTCTCTACGTTCTTTAAACTTATGGTTATTATTAACTATAATTAAGGAGCCACCATGTATAGCATTCTCTCTGCTAAATGAACTACCAACCTGGTGATTATTAAAGTTAAACACGAACTGATGACTTTTTAACCAATGTTCTGTAATACAAAGAATATCTATTTTGTTACAATTCATAAATAATTCTATTTCAAGGTCTTTATTATTAATCCCCTGTATATTTTGGTGAACCAGGCTGATCAATTTGTTTTTTTTACAGTTTTTATGACATTCTGATATGCTAGAAAGGTAGGCCTTTTGGCCAACTAAATCACTTGATATATTATAATTAACAGATAGATCAATGCAAGAGGTTGTCTCTGTTGTCCTTAATTCTAATTTAAATTATTTGAAATGTCAATAGATAATAAAATGTCAGATAGTGGCTCAATAAAGCCAATACGTTTATTAGCCAGATTCTTGGCTAATGTATCAAAATAATATGATAGAGACATAGCTAGCTGTCTCTTAAAATAAGGAGAAAGATAGTAATTATCTTTAGTCAAATAAAAATATTTGCTAACATAGTTGTTAGTGTCAATTAAATGCAATTTGTTATTGTGTATTGACAATGTATGCAAGCTTAGGTTAAGCTTATATCTAATATTGTTTTCTTCCTGTGGCAAACTTTTTGAGTAGGGGAATGTGAACATAACAATATTGTCTACATGTAATGCACATAATTTTGTGTGAAAATCAATTAGTTCTTGTTTATTCACATTACCCCTATTTCCAATAAATATAATTATGGTAGTGTCTGGACTGAATTTGGAATTAATAATTTTCTCTGTAATGTACTTATAATTTAAGCCAGGCATACAAAAGTTTGTGGTCACTTGTCCCATGAAATTTGACAACAAATGGCCCATGCCACGTCCAATTTCATCACTAAATATGATATACTTTTTATTCACATTTGATTTTACAATTTCAAGGGTATTCATACTTTCAGTGGTCGCAGAAGGAGTAATAATATGGATTGGTTTATCTAAACTTTGCAAAGTGCTAGGGTCACATGTCAGAGGTGAATGTAGTGAAGAGGTCTTCAAATTATTACTTTTTATTGATTGTCTGCGCTCATGGTTACATGTACATGCGCTTACTAACTCATTCATGGCTAACATGTACTCCTTCATCTGCAATTCAGAGCTTTTGTATTTGTTTGTCATTGATGTTAATTTTGCATGAAGATTATTAAGCTCATAATTCAAATTTTCAATGTCAAATTTATGCTTATATGTATTATTTCTGAGCTTTGAAGAATACATATCTAATTTATTGAGTAACTGAAGCCGTTCTCTATTTAATTTAACATTTTTTATAAAGTACTTTTGTCTTTTTACTAATCTTTGTGTTTTCCTGATATATTTATTTATTTTTACATATTTTTTTTTTTTTTATATTAACAATGTCGATTATAAACGGTACAAGTTTTAATACAAAAGTATGTCTATTTTAATTGTTGTTTTAGTGCTGTTGTACATTCAATTCTTAAAGCTTTTTAAATTACTTTAAAATTTATTGATATTTCACTTGATTAGGAAATATGAAAATGTCAGTTTTGGTAAGGGTTGCAGACTAATTGAAATATTATTTTAAATGATGTAAAAATACACTGACTTACAATATAATGGTCTAGTGGTGACTGTCTTACACAATCTATTATTTTATTTGACAAGAATCCATTTTAATCTATGGTACCGAATGATAGCACTGGAATTATAAAACTGAGTATACATACATACTGGTTATAAACACATCTCAGGTAAAAGATACCAAGTAGGTAGGTCGTACTATATTTAATCACGGCGAAACTTTGCCTATAAGGCGAGACTTGGTGGAGTTTGATGAAAAACTTTTGATACGCGGTAGTGTGGATGTGGGTGGATAATTTATTTTAGATACAACTAGCTTCTCGATATTGAGAGAACAGCTCAGAAGCTGTTTAAAGAAATACTATCACTACACGTTATTTTATTGTCAAATAGTAACACAACGAATCAGATTTGATTTTGATGAATAGCGGTAAAAAAGCACACACCTACAATACCTTTTGTTATCTTACTGTTGGGCGTGAGTAGCATCTAAAAGTAAGTCCAAACAATGTTAAAGATATAATATTATTATGCGTATTTGATTCTGTGCAAGATACTTTAGACTATTGCTTCGATATGTCTGATCGAATTTTAATATGTAACAGCTTATGTACCATATTTTTAGCAAATAAATGATTATGATGATGATGATTCATTTGGTCTTTGGAGACGTAGTCGTACAATATTTTTTCTGATTCCATAAGGAAACAGGCAACAATAAAGAAATAATTTCTTTACGTGCGTCAACTACATCTCTGCCTTTACACCTAGATCTTGCGTGTATCTATGCTCTTTTTATTTTGAAAAATATAGGCATAGTAAGGAAACTTTTGCCTTAAATCGCCAACATAATACTCAACACAAGTTATGAATGTCAAGAATAGCCCAATTAGCTTCCATGAACTTCTAAAATGACGTGCTCTTTAAGCTTTTAAATTTCTTTAATTAAGCGCAGGGATTTATTCAAACCGTTAAATCTGTGAGACGGGAAACAAAACGTGATTGCTTGCCGACTTATAATTTAATGCAATTTCCTCTTTTATTGTAAGGCGTTAGTTACAGAAAGAAGCGGAGAGTGAGAGCGGGATACCTTGACACTCATTAGATAAGAGACAGCGAAATATTGTATGGTTGATACTGTAATGTATTTAGTGCAGTTCCAATACATCTCCGTCAAAATGACAAGTATGTAAACTCCCTGTTTTTGTATTGTTATTAGGTCATTTAGGCCATAGTTATTTTTTTAGTAAGGTTCATAGCTGTTGCGTCCCATTTATAAATAAATAGAAGTATAACAAGTGGTATAGAATAAACCTCAAATATTGTGTTTAGCTCTACTTAATCAAAGAGATCTTAAGTATACAAGAGTATAAACAAATAAAAGCTACAGTAAAAAAATAAATACTGCATCTACTTTCATCACTCGCTCTCGCTACCGCCTTTTTTTCATTCCACACACAAAGAAGGGTGCAGAATCCTCTTATTGCAGCTCGGTGGGCCGGACTGGGTCCCGTCGGGCCCTCGGTTCGTTAACGCTAATGCCCAAAGCTGGCGGATGCAGTTTCGGCCCAACTCGGCGATCATTTCATGCCGAATTATTGGAATAATTTTCCATTTTTGTATCCATAGGCGATTTTACCTTATGGTCTTTCGGTACGACCTGCAAAAAATGAATATTATTTATTATTCGTCAACGGCCTATGATTCTAAAGTATTCCATTCTTGATTCGTTTCGCAATTAAAATATTACCTTTTTTAGCTACACTGGCCGTTAGACGCTCCTCTAACTTCCTGTAGCTGCTGTTGCGTAGTTGTCTTGTTGCATCAGTTGACAGTTCATTAATTTAATCAGTATATGTTTGAAATATGTGTTAAATTCTGAATTCTTTTTTAAAACGTTAATTAATATACAATTTATTTAATATCAAACCCTCGGAATATTTTATCCTGTATTCTTATTCATATACCTACACTAGAAATCTTCCGTAACCGTAGGCAATGTGTAATCGATAAATCGACCACATCGGGGTCGTCCTTTTATCACATGGGCGTCTAAATTATTGGTAAAGTGAGGGTGAATATTGATTTCTCACATAGATTCAAATGCCATCACGCCTTTATTTCCCGAAAGGTTAAGCAGAGGTGTATTTAATTAATCCCACAGTTTGCTGTGATGTTTAGGTGCCATGAAATAAGGGGCATGTCTATTGCCATTCACCTAATCGGATCGAATTAATCGAATTTCATAGAAAATCCCAATAACACTTTGCTCGACCTGGCAATCGAACTCAAGATCATAAGCAGAGCAGTCGCGCAAAGGACACCTGGACTAATGAGGCAGTATTTTTTCTTTGAAATAACTCATGTCAAAAGTAAACGGTTAAGGACGGAATGATTTCGAATCATGAACAAAGTTGCGGGAAACAGGTTTATTATAAACTTATTTTATAGAATCTAAATATATATACTAATATACTTACTAAATATAAAATACTAAATATACTTAATAAATTTGAAATAAAAGTTTCTTTCATCTTGTCAAAGATCTTAAGCCCACCCAACCCTAAGCCTAACAAATAGAATCCAAGAGCTGCACTCATAAATAAAGTTTAATCCTTCATACTACGTCACCCCAGTCATGAATATTAAACATTTTAATGGCGTTGATTATTGTCTCAAACATTTAAAACGAAGGAAATTGGTCGACGTGACCTCACTGCCGATGCCCAAACTCTTATTAAGGAAGTTGAATGGGATTTTTCACCCTGCGTCCGCGGTGAATGTTAATTGACACGTTGGTTTGTTGGTGAGTATTTTTGGTGTCCTGAAATTTTATTATAACATTTATTTGAATTTTATTTGATATCGACATAAAAAAGATGTCAATAGTGACATCTTATTTTATATTGTTAGGCTTTAAACAAGTCCATGCACGATTTTTCTGGGAACCTGATAGTTAGGAAAAATGGTCCTTTCGTCCTGAAAGAATAAATTAAGTTATATTTTTAGCTAAGAACCGCAGCTTCGCTATTTACTATAAAAACTAAGAAAAGTATAAAGTTTAACAAAATGTCTTAATTATGTTTTGTCAAACTCTACAGCGCAACGGCGATCTTTCCTAAGTTCTAGATATATTTGATACGGTATCTGTTTAACAGATAGCCTACGTTAGTTTGGCAAAAAAAATAAAATCAGCTCTCAATTTTATTTTCAACTCCCTGAAATAGTTAAACAAATCGTTAGGCCAGCAAACACCGTGCACAAACATTAAACATCTTTAGCAGCGTCTTACTGAAATAATCTGAAGTTTAAGGCACTTGGCTTGACTCCATCGTCAGTTAAGAGCACAGATTTGTGTGCCCCTCGGAGGGGACATTGTTTTACGAAGGGGACGGTGACAATCTGCTCACGTTATGACTAAAATCAAAATAGCAATGGCTCAGGTCTGTTTGGGGTACGCAAATAAGGTTACTGTGTATTTTATTATAGTTGTCGGTTTCCATTTCCTTTAAAATGGAGAGAGGTTTTGATAACACCGTCGTACTTTTAAGGTTTTAGTCTCACTAATCGGGCATTTTGGGTTGTAGGTTGTAAGATATTTATTTCTTCAAATCTAACACAAGTATTTATATTACCTACTAAACAGGATTAGGTACCTCAATGTGTAAGATTCAATAAAGTTTCTAACATAAACGTAACGAGAATAGATTATCATGTTTGCTCATAATTTCTTAACAGAAGCCTTAGTAGAGATAGCGGTCCTGTGTTTGTTTCGTCACATGTTATGGAACTCTCTGTAGTAGCGGAAAGTTTGGAAATTTTGATAAAAACCTATGTAAAAAGGAGCATTCTATTTTTACGCTTGTTTCGCAAGACCAACTAAAAACTTCTATTCAAAGTCATCAGTCACTGTGTATCGGCGATTCCGCGCGACTGCATCTCGTGTGCCTTAATAATAGACTCGCTCAGGTTGAAAGATATTGTCACCGCTGAATACTTTGTTGGTTCTAAGAGACTGCTGGGTATTTGGGATTGAATTTGGGGGACTTTATTGTATATTCTACTATCGCGATCCTCAGGCAAAAAGTTACCATTGAAGCTTAGATAAATATACCCATATAATATGAATTAATCAAGAAATATTTTTTGTTAGCACGGCTACACATCAAGCTATACAAAATCAGTATAGGATGGCCTTCAATTGTGCGGAAAACCTTTACATTGGGAGGTCAGTCCATACTGGTTATGTATAGCTTAATGCGTAGCCGTGTGTACAATGTGTGAATGCCGTGTGAATATGTTTTTAAGTGATAATAAAACAAATACTGAATTGTTTTTGAATCGGGACTTTATCATTAGTCTAATGGTCCAAAGCGCGCCTGTTAAGCTGCAGGTCCTGGGTTCGATTCCCGGGTCTAGCAAAGTGTTATTGGGTTTTTCAATACAAGTCTTAGTACCAATGTGAGTGTACATTATTTAATATACCTTTTCTTAGCGTTCATTTCACTCGCTCACTTTTTCAAGGTATCTAAAACTTACCATCAAACCGTGAGTGTATACATCTGCTTAACCCTTCCGGGATACAAGCTTGATGTCACATTATGATGAACTTGCCTATCAAAAGCTTACACTCACTTCCACATTAACGAAGTAAAATCTGCTTGTCACTTTCTTACGTAATAGCGAAACAAAAATGCCCATGCAAGTATAAGTGGTATTTCTCGGCTAATGCGCGGCCGCACGCGATCCGCCCTCGCATAATGTGTCTGTAATGCTTACTGAGTTAATTTAGTATTATTATGGGGTTCCAGGTGGAATATTAATCATTTTATTGATGTGGCAAGTATGGGTTCTAAGGTGTTTTGATTTAGTTGTCGAGTATTGTGTAAAGTTGAGTAGAATGTACAACATGAAATTCGCGAATGAAAATCGTGTATGATATAAAATGTCAATAGGCTCGCCCCCTATAACATGGGATATACACAAACCAGCGAAGTGTGGGTTACAATAGTGCACCTCTACCTTTCTATTTATATGAAATGTATATACAGATGAATTGAGAATCTATACCTCTTTGTGAAGTCGCTTAGAAATACAATATTTTATCCATTGGTTATATTCGTTTGAAATAGGAATAAGGAAAGTCTAAGACGCGATCCAATTACTGGTCCTTTTATACAGAACAAAAACTTTGTCCTTCATTTATTAGAACCTTAACACGATATATGGTCCTAATGTTCGCACTAACTCTTATTACACCTTAATATCCTTCATCATTGTAGGGACTGTTCATTATTCTCGGCCTGGAACAATTTATTTATATGATTACATTTAATAAAAACCAGATGAACATCTTCAAGCATTTATTTGCAATAATATTTTCGTTGATCAGATAGCAATTCAATTTATACTATCTTAATAGACTACTTTTTGAAGCAAAAATAAATCAAAGATCTTTTTATTCAAGCCTAGCTGTAACTACTTTTTGTTGAGAGTATTTCATCGATCAGAGACAACTTTTAAACCACTGCACCGAGGAGTTGGATGCATGCCCCAGGCTAGGACTCGCATGCATGGTTGACCAGTATTCCACTAGTAAGCTATCATTCCCCAAAATAAATAATCAGTTTATTTTCCTAACTAAACCTACGTCAAGTTGACGCGGGACTGATTACATCAGGTGTTCCAAACATTGACGCAATGACGTCACTATTACCAGGGGAAAATAAATCTTAGGAGGGTCACCCTGGTTTCGGTTAAAAAGGGTTGTTTAGTTTTCTGGATACCATAATAGTTGGGTGTTTTGTACTGAAAATGGCCCCAACTGTTACCACAAAGGGGGAAAGGTTTCGGATTTGCCTATAAAATTACCTAATTTAGTTTTATAGACATACTTACGACTATCATTATAATTTTGCAGTTGTTTCTTGAGGGTTCATAGAGTTAATGAAACACAAATTTTATTATGTTCATTTAATTTAGTTTCACGTTACAACTTATTAATCCTCATTGTAATACTTTCCATATATTATTGGAGTACTGTTAGCCGTACAGTTTTTTTATATTTTTGTTTTTAAACAAAAAAAATGTTGTCGGTTCGATGAATTTTAGTATAGAGTTAAATCAGATATACGGGCTACATTTTGCTTGAAAGTCCTTGAGGTTTAAGTAAAACAACAGAATTTACAAATATATTTTTTATGTATTATTTTCTCGCAGGATAAAGGAACAAACTGTGTATAAATAACTTTAAATGTTATCTTCAAAAGTGAATACTTTTCGCCACTTAGGACCACGCAATAATGTACACAAGCAAACTTCAGTACACTAAAGAACTTAAGCTTAGTTTGTGTACACACAGTGTCGTATACCACCAGCTTCTTCGAAGCTGCATCGATACATCGTTAAAGACGTCGACTTTTTCCCGTATATTTCACTTGGCAACTCCAAATTGTTTATGTTGCACCACTTCGCAGTTCGCGATTCAGACAGTGTTGCCACTTGCAACTTAAGACTTTCGAACGGCATAAAAACTGCCAGCAATTCTAAGTTTAACGAAGACGGCAGAATTCCTATTGAAGTTTTTAGACCAATTAAGGCATTGACTTGAGCGGAGTTCAACTTCTGTGATGTTTATTTTTATAGTGGGATGTATTGAAAATGAATAAGCAAAACGATAAAGCATTAGTGCCTAGTAATTTATTTATTCTAGTCTTTCTTGAGTGTGCAATAGCCCGCCGTGCAATTTTGTCCAATTTTGGCTCCGGGACACGTACTTGATGAATGTGCGTATACGACATTAAATATAGTTTTTATCGTCTACTCTTTTTGTGGACTATGACTTATTTCGTATTATCATCCATTTAAATAAAAATGAATTGCCAAATTTGTTGCTAGGTGCAAAAATCGAGAACGGCTGGAACGATTTCAATTTTTTGGAGGCACAAAGAAAGTTCTTACCCGAAGAAAAATTAAGTAAATATCAGAAAACCTAAAAACTATTTTTTATTATCTTAGCTAAGGCAGGACAATTAGTCTCGAGTCATCTCGTAGGTAAATAAATATAACGGAATGTTAAATAAATTATTTTCACGATTGATCTTATTTAACTTTGAAAACATTATGAAAGCACTTGTCATAGATGTCATTTATTTTATTATTACTTCAGAACTACAAAAATAGTGTTACTAAACGCTTTCATCTTAACCCTTCAACCACAGTGGAAAAGAAGGGCGTGCTTCAATATTGACAATGCTCTCTGCGACAGAGCGCCAATTGGCAGAGCATCAGCCTTGGCGATATTTTCTCTATAAACACTAAGATATTTGGTAGGGAAATTGTAGTTCCTTGAGGGACTCGTGTTGTGACAGGCTTGCGAAGTGTTTAGATTGTATTTTACAGAAGAAGGAATTTATTAATTTTATAGTTGGAAACTAGTGTTAAAATTGTAGTGTTTTTTTTTTGTAATTGCTTGCATTTTAGGTAGTATATTTCTTTGTATTCGTTACATGTACTTTTTATACGTTAGTGGTGTTTTTACAATCCCCTTTATTGCCTCACTACTGGGACACCGGCCTCTTCTCGGTGAGAGGGAGTCGGCAGTAATCAACCACGCGGTCCCAGTGTGCATAGATGTCACAACTTGTCTTAGAATTTTTGGTTCTAGAACATGCTTTCAGGTTTCTCACGACGTTTTCCTTAACAGTTTTTGGGACCAATAGTGAAGGTATAATTTACACAAAGTTAAGCGCCTGTTCTGTTGAGTTCAAACCTACGACCTACAATTCGTGAGCCGCGGTCGTTACTACTAGGAAACCACCGCTCCCTTATATATATTGCTTAATGAAAATTGCCACCAACAAATACAGTGTACAACACAAATCAATCGCACGCATTACCCATAATATTAATGACCAAACTTGCGTGATCGTATGTACACTACGCACTACTATTTGTCTTCGTTACCGACTGAATTAATTCGCTCAACGGTTAACTAATTGAGTTATAGGCGTGTGTTTAATGCTCAATGTTCCACCATCTATTAGGGACGAAGTATTGATGTTTGACCGCGATAATAATTATGACTCTGATGTAGTGTTGTTTGGTGTGATACGACAGTTCGGGCGTGATGACAAATATCACCGGTTTGATCGACGGTAATTCGCCACAAAGTTCATATATTATTGAAAATATTTTTTGTCGTTATTGGATTTATTTATATAAAATTCCCAGTGGCAGTTCAATGTGAAGTTCTAAAGCGGCGGTAGCCTAATGGCTGGGGCGTCTGACTTGCAATCATGTGGTTGCTCGTTCGAAACTCACCCATTGCACTACGTGAACCCACTCGTAACACAAGCATTTAGCTTAGTACGAGGTGTTAACAGCAATACTAGTAATATGCGACCCACATTGCTAGTATCTAAGCTTTTTTTAAAAACAAAAAAAAAACATTGAATTTGTGTAAGTTGCTTTACATGGGACCTATGATAATCAAGGGAATACATGCGTGTTGGAATGTTATGCTATACATTTTAGACTCAAACTTGTAAGTTTCAATGTATTATGTGCATCTTTCGTCCAGAAACTCCATAAATTTGAGTCTTTCAACCAGTAATTTGACCTGAATACACGAGTCCACATCGAGTTTCGCGTCTCGAGTCGACCTCAATAGTCCCCCTAAACGAGTTAAGCTACTTTATTCAGAGCAAATCTTTTCCCAATTAATGAACGGGTTTCTTTATTTCTTTAATTTATTTCTGGCAGCTTAAGAATTATTCATTTGAAAGATAATCAATCTGATCAAAGGAGAAGGATTAAAAGAAATGATATTTCTTTTAAAAGATGGGAATAAGGTTGCGTAAATTTCGGACAAAAAGGATTTTAAGCCGATTTCGAAAAAGGCGTTTGCTAGCGTTTTTTTATTAGGAAATATTAAGATAATTTATTTCAATAATTAATCTTGTCCAAGTTACAAATAAAAACCAACTAAGGGAAATATGGTTAAGAGCCCAAACTATGTTTAACTACTTCTTCTTGTGTTCTTATACAACTTCCACTATCTTTTTATATTTTTTTGGCATTTTACATGCAAAGATTAATAAGTTACTCCTGCCCGCAGTCGTATTTTTACTTCACTAAAATAACTTAATTTCCATTATTTTTTAAGTCGTTTGTCAATTGGAACGGTTAATTTTATTGTAACTTGCCTAGTATTTTATTAGTGTGCCACGTAAGCTCTTCACTTCACCATAAGATAGCTTAGTAAGTTTTTCTATGCAAAAAACCATAGACATGGACCTATAGGTACTAATCTATCGTTCATCGAAGTCCTGATAAAATCACAACCGTTCGTTCAAAAACTACTTATGAAAAGCGAAATCATTTTAGCCCATTTCCCTAATACAAAATACACGAACTACTAACGCGAGACGCGTCGCATACATCTTATTGAATCAATAGATAAAGGTATTTATTTACTGCGGAAGGTCATCTATCTTAATCTGAGGGTCGCTCCGAGTAGCGGGGCTTACTCACTTCACGTCAGAGACGCCACGAGCAATGGAAATGCCTTTTATATGTCTAGGTGGGCAGTCGCATTGGTGAGACATTTTAAAGCTAGATGTCTGGAAATAAAGAGAGAGAATAAATGTTATTTACATGTCTTTTGTCGTAGCTTTAACTTAAAGGAACTACATCCAGCAGTGGACGAGTACGGGCTTTTTTTCTTTTAAGTTGCACGTGAAGGTAGAGTTTGTTCGAAATAAGTAAGCCGATCGGAAGTTGTCTGCAAGTGGTTTAGAAATGGTAACTTTTAATAGAAAGAGACGGTGTAAAAATAATTAGAGTCGTATATGTTTCATAATTCTAATTATTTTGTTTACTAATTTCGATATTTATGTAATAAAACACTTAATTAAACGTTTTTACCACCGCGGTAGTTCGGAACGGGTAACTTCCGATCGGCTTACTTACTTCGAACAAACTGTACTGTAAAGAGTTTTGATAATAAATAAATAAATAAATAATTTGAAAGACTAGTTTGAAGTGACTTGTTAACTTTTCAAATTTGAATGAACAGAAACTATAACTTCACCGACTTAAATATTTTAATTTAATCATTTAACAATAGGCACTACTACTGGTATTAAATTATTTAAAAAATATTATGCACCATTATTAAAAACCTGAGTTAAACCGAAATGTCTTCCTAAATTCTCGAGGCACACATCCAATGTGAAGTCTTCTCAACGTAAAAATAAATAGGCGTACATTAGTGCCGGTAACTTGATCTTAAGACGTATTAATTCTTGGAGCACTCATGTGCACTCGCTTGTTTTGTGCGCTGTCTTAGTGAGCATACCGATATGTTTGCGCTGTTTTGAGCCGCTAAATATCGTATTTGTATTTAACATACTCTTTGGTTTGCCTCTTTTTTAAAAGACTTTTACAGAGATGGGATGTTAGAAAATCTGGCCCGGCCTGTTATAAGAAAAAAGTAGATATATTATGATGTAAGAAATTGTAAAACATGCTCTTTTTATTGGAAAAAAGATTTTTTTAGTACAGTGTAAGTTGTATGAAAGAAGATTACAGGATGAACAATTTGATGAGATGACGGGTGAGAGAGATGTATTAAGAAGGCAACGGCGTGGTTTCGAAGGAAATTGAATCTTAAGTCCTTTAACTAGTAAATAGGTTATAGTCGATCCAAAATAAAGAAAGAGAATTTAAAAAAATACATCCTTTTGGGGTTTAAAAAGCACTCATTGCTTAACCCAAAATCATTAAAAAATCCTTGAAATTAAAAAGTCAACCCTGCATTAGCAGAACCGTTAATCATAACCCGTCAGTGCTGACAAAGCCGAAATTTGGCTTCATTCCAAAGCCGTGTATAAAATAAACGCCAGAAACTTGTAAGTGATGCCACAAAAGCGAGTTCGCAATATATTAATTTTAATTAGCAGTACCCACCAAATAACTAAGTTGGGGATTAAGAATCGTGTGTGTTTAACGTAACTCGGAAACTTCGTGTAACTCGCAATTTCGATTCTGTCGAGATATTTTCTGTTTGTTGTTAAAGGTTAACCTGCCCCGCTTCTGAACGAGTTGTTTACAGATTGAAATTCAAATTCAAAAACAACTTTGTTGTCTATGTACTTTATCCTTTTTGTACATCTTTGGAGTTTAATGTTTTTACATGTTTATCATGTTTTTCGACATCCTTCCTGATGAGAAAATAATAATAGGATTAGGAAAATGTTGGTGTTTGCGTGTTTATTCGAAGATGCAATAGTTTTATGTGAACAATTTGATTTTACCGACACGTTGATTTTTGCTTCTTTGGTTTAAACGTTGTTAAGTTAAGCAGGTTTGATTTGTATTCAAACCGATAAATTGATTTTTTTAAGCTTTCTAGCAATATGGGTTGCACATTACTAGTATTCTTGTGGTGGCTTCACGTCGGTAATGCAATTGGTGGGTTTCGTGCAACCACATGATCGTAAGTCCGACCCCTAGCCATTAGGTCCCATGTAATAGGGAGCGCGCCTTTTGCCATTAGCCGGGGACAAATCCAGACTCCGAGCTTCTACTGAAAATGTCATAGAAAACTCCAATAACACTGCTCGCCCTGGGGATCGAACCCTGTAGTAGCAGTCGCGCTTGGTATCACTAGACTCCTCGTTAGTCTAACTTAGCTATATCGTG
The DNA here is from genome assembly GCA_958496365.1 of Subacronicta megacephala. Taxonomy (NCBI): domain Eukaryota; kingdom Metazoa; phylum Arthropoda; class Insecta; order Lepidoptera; family Noctuidae; genus Subacronicta; species Subacronicta megacephala. The sequence goes on along the minus strand of OY292529.1, from coordinate 584,834 downwards.
CAACAAATGCAGGTACCTTAGTTCAGTTTCCACGTCTCTATCGTACCGGCTTCATGACAATTCGGCATGTATCATGATAAGCCTAAGCTAAGTGGCCTCCCCTCGTGAATATTCAGGCCGAACAGATTGTCCGTCTACGGACAACTATGTACACACGGCTACAGGTCAACCTATACATATATAGTTTAAGCTGATCTCGCATTGTATATTCTTCCCATACAATAAGAGGCCAGCGTAAATTGGTTGTATAGCTTGATGTATAGCCGTGCGTATGTTGCTAGTTTACATTATAATTGTACAGTTATTTTCTGGTTAGTTGGTAATATTGGTTAATGATAACTGCGCTTACGCAGTTGGTTTTAAAATAAATTACCGTGAAATTACGTTGTAGAGCTGTTGGAACTATGTTGCAGCTAGGTCCTTAAAATTAAAACATAGCACCATCACGCTTGTATTAACCCAAAGGTTAGGCAGAAGTGTAATGATGACTGACTAGTGGCTGTTATTTATATTTCTATGGGATCAAAGAAACAGTTTACTTAATGAGATACAATATGTATGTATAAATTAATATAAATCCAGTGTGAGTAACTTATATATATATATATATATATTAAAATTAACCAAAAGTTCATAGAAATAATTGTGCCACCACACAAATGTTCCATGTGTGTCATATAATTGTTTGATTGTATGACATACTTATAAAGATGATATAGAATATATAGAATATATTTCGTGTCTAGGTAAGAGATAGTGTTGTCAAAAATAAATTTAACATTATCCTAAGACGCGCTACAAATTTAAAAATTCTTCTTTATCCTTTATCCCCTCCATCTTTCATCCCATTAACCAATGATCAAGTGCCGACGAGATTCCTGCATCTATTTTAAAATAAATTCTAGCCTGAGCTGCCAAGCGCGAACCACACTCGTGGGCGTCATCCATCTTGTGTGTGATCCATCATTGGCTCGGTGGCGCCACCACACGGCAATACTTGTAGACTCACCTGCACGTCGAAGCAAGGCAAGGGCATAAGTGCGCTGTGAGCAATAGGTATTAAGAACTGTGTTTAAGTTAATTGTGAAAATGTTCTTCTCAGTATTGGTTGACGTCACCGGAAGACGTAAAATGTGGAAGAGAAATTCGACATCACAGGCAGTGGTATTGGTAGCTTAGTTGATAAAGCGTCTGGAGTACTTAACCAGAGAGACGCAGGTTCAAACCCTGCCTGAGGCCGAATTTTTCTTTTACTAGAAAATTCATATCCTTGTCAGTGATTGATAAACTTAAAGCGTCGCGGCGGTAGTCTAGGGCGTCGTACATACTTGCATTCATGTGGTTGCCGGTTCGAAACCCACCCATTGCACTACCGACTTGAACGCACTCGTAATACAAGCATTTAGTACGAGGTGTTAACAAGAATACTTGTAAAGAATACTTGTAACGACCCGCATTGCTATTTAGATTAAAAAAAAGAAAAAATTGCATAATATAGCATACCATCACGCCTGTATTTCCCGGAGGGTGAAACAGAGGTGTACTAATGTACACCCACACTTCGCTGCCGCGCCGGTATGTTTAGGTCCCATGAAATTGGATGCAAGCCTATTGCTATTAGAATTTCATAAAAAAACGCACTTCGCTCGACCAGAGAATCGAACCCAGGACCTCTAGCGTAGCAGCCGCGATTAGGACCACGAGTCTAATAAGGCAGTTTGTTTGATAAAAAAAAGTCGTCTTATGGTGACGAGATGTTTACATGTCGAGAAAAAAAAATTCGATGGAATATAAGTTTAGAAAAAAAAGATAGAATTGTTATTAATAAACTGGTTCTGTTTTTCGGTCTAATGTTTTCCACTACTTTTACATCGTATAAAGCTTGATAATCGAGACTGCACTTACCAATCTTCTCAACAATACCCTGTAATACATTTAGGGGTACCAAATACCCGTACATACCTCGTTAGTCCAATCTGCTGAGCACTGACGACCCCTCCAAGGTTTGCAGGAAAAACTCCTAGTGATTGTCTCCAAATTTAATAACAGATTTGAATGACCCTCCCCTTTCCCTCACCCCGCCTCCCCCGCCACCCTTCGTAAGAAGATTTCGATAGAAAGGTTGCGGCACACTGGGTTCTTGAGATTCATGTCGTAATGTTGGCAATGGTATTGCCAGTCGTTAATGTATTATTTTATTTTAGTTAATTGATAAGTAACCTAAACTTAATAAAATGAGGTGAAGTTTGTGTCGTTTTAGGGGATAATGTCTGGATCTATTTAACTGATTTTGAATATTCTCTCAGCAATAGAACGCTACAGTATTCCCAAGTGACATAGGATATATAGTATCTCGTACAATGAAAAGAAGCGTACATATATTTTGAAGCAGCAGTAGCCTAATGGCTAGGGTGTTGGACTTGCGATTATGTGGTTGACGGTTCGAAACCCACCGATTGCACTACCGACGCGAACCCACTCGTAATACAAGTGTTTAACTTAGCACGACGAGTTAACAAGAATAGTAGGTAATAATGTGAAAACCACATTGCTGGTAAACTTTTTTTTTTAATACTTTGCAATAAATCGACGGAAACGTGTATTAAATTCAAAATATTTATACATACATACCATCACGCCTGTATTCCCCGAAAGGTTAGGCAGTGGTGTACTAATGCACAACCACATTTCGCCGATATGTTTAGGTCCTATGTAATACCCCTATTGGAATGCCAATAGGGGTATTACATACCATATAATTATTTTGAATCTCTCGGTTAATGAACCGAGAGATTCAAAATAATTATATGGTTATTTTTAAGGATGTAAGCGCATATTCGGAAATAGACAGTTAGGTGTAGTTAGGTGAGCCAGAGGTCACTGTACAGCGATTAAAATGATCTTCAAAATACTCAGTGTGTCCCCAACTCTGTTTGAATTGTTTCATCAAATTATTCGGCCATCGGTTTACGAATCGAGAGGCCTCAAATACAATGAATAAATTATTTTACATAGAAAATGTTCCGGCAATTCTCAAATGCCATTCGTAAAATTGCTGAGCAATACTTATATTGCCTGGCCAGCCTCTTCAAATAACAAGCGCGATGTTAAGGCAGAGCTTAAGAGAAAAAATCTTAAATATTAATTTAATTATACGTAATGGCAAAGGGCTTAGGGTACATTTTGAAAAAATGAAAGAGAATTAACGGATCGGGCGTGGTACAAGTGCTGAGAGACAATAAAAGAGATCTTTTGATATATGTTAGGGTTTTTCTAATTTTAGCTGCTACTCAGACGTTTACAGATAAACCCAATAGCACTTTGTTCCACTTGAGAATTCAAGGGATATAATTTGGGGAAAACAGGCGTGATGGTGTGTTATGGTATGGTGTGCTTTTCATATAGTAGACGATCTATGAGGATTTTCAGAACCTCAAAAAAAGATTATTAACGCCCAGCAATAATTAAATATCGTCACTCGATGTTGTTTTAAAACATCCCCTTTCAATATCAAATATCTATATTATGAACATACTTTCAGTTTCTAAGGCGAATATTGTTAAGTTATAATTATTCTGGACTGCCTCGTTGGTCTAGTGGTCCCAAGCGCGACTGCTACGCTAGAGGTCCTGGGTTCGATCCCCAGGTCGAGCAAAGTGTTATTGAGTTTTTCTATGAAATTCTCAGTAGCAGCTCGGAGTCTGGATTCGTGCCCGGTTAATGGCAATAGGCTCGCCCCTATTACATGGGACCTAAACATACCGGTGAAATGTGGGTGTACATTAGTACACCTCTGCCTAACCCTTCGGGGAATACAGGCGTGATGGTATGTTATGTTATGTTATAATTATTCATGAATTACTTGACCTACTACTGATGTATTCCATACATCAGGCCTTAGCAGGGCTAACTAATTCATCAAGTATTGAGATTCCGTTTGTATTGTGTTTGAGTAAGGAATTAGGACATGAATGAGAGATTAGGATTGACAGCCAACTGTTGATGAATTCAGAAGCTTCACCAATTGTGATACATAATGTACAATCACGAGCACAATAACACATACATACATATCACGCCTGTCTCCCATAGGGGTAGGCAGAGACGCTTCATCTATATTCATTAATCTCTTCATGCATGACCGTCGGTTTAGGGTACTCGGAACCTGGCCTTTCTTAAGAACATCCGCAATTTGGTTGCGGTACATTCCCCCCTTCCAACTCGTCCATCCATACTCACCATATATACTTGTTTCGTCAATCTCCGTTCATCCATTCTCGCTACATGACCAAACCATCTTAACACATTCAGTAAAATTCAACATTCTCTGAAACTATTGATTAAAATGAGATGAGATGTTGTGCTGACAGAGCTTTTAACAAATACTTTACTGATTTGTACAATATTTCGTCATTTGAATGGATACTGTAGAAGGAAATTACTTTCGAATTACAGTGAATATTTTTGCTCGTAACTGTAAATAACCTAAACTTATGTAGTCGCTACAGCAGACATAATAATTCTACTTAATCATGTAAAGGCAGGCAGGTAACTGCCTTTTTAATTTTGTAGTGAAGGTTTTTTTCATTTACTACAAAATTCATATCTTTGTGAATATTAATTTCGCATTTGTTAATTCTAAAATATAATAAAAAATATCCTGCAACGTACATACTAACAAATAGAATACAAAATTTGATTAAGCATTGATTCTTGAATTTATAAAGGAAATATTTTGTCAGGTCTACTAATAAAAAATACACGCATTATCTCGCTCCTCACTTACAAATTGCGACCTATCGCAAAGCAGCCCTTTACGTATTTTTTCAAAGAGCTAAAGCTTGGGCCTGACTTTCAGCTGGCCCTGCTGTTTCAGCCTTTTCAGACTGAAAAAAGGCTCGCCTTGTTAATTGGACATGCTTGCTTGGGCGAAAAAAGTGCTGATTCTTGGTTCCTACGCGTTATTGAACGAAACGCAATTATTTTTTTAATCGAATTATCGTTCCTTGTTTCGTATTGTTCAACCTGTTTTTATTATTTTTCCTTATTATTTGGAGCGATGATCACTGTACTTATTATAATGTTTTTTTTCTTTATTTAATTGACAGGTTTGAGTGTATCGTTGAACATTTTTACTCTAAAATGGTAGAACTACATATATACATACACTCTCGCCTTTTTCCCACAAGGGGAGACAGAAACTATGGTAGGTTTTATTTAGGATATGTAGTTAGTTTGGTTGGTTAGTTTTTAATTAAGTTAAAGCTATCTACGTCTTTTTCGGAACAATGTAGTTAGTGAAAATTTAAAATTAACAACTTACGTCTCAGAATGATACACATATGGTTACTGCCACATAACGAGGTCTTCAAAGACGATATGTTTAGTTTTTATTTTTTTTATTTAATGAAATGTTATAACATTATATTTAAATATTGAATCGGTGAGCGACGGTTTGTTAACGAAATTTAATAAATACATAACATACTACAACACTACAGGTTTGTTTGCGCTAAAGATATGCAGAGGTTTACCGTACACCCATACAAAATGTCAGTATGTTTTTCGGTTCCATGTAATAGGGGCGAGCCTATTGCCATAAACCGTATAGCAGTCCAAACTGCAAACTGCTGCTGAAAATACCGATAACATTCTGCTCAGCATGAGAATAGAATCGACGATCTCTTGCTCAGCAGCCGCGCTTACGGCCCCTGGTAAATAGATAACAAATATTTTGGTCTAGTTGACTGCCTCATTAGTCTAGTGGTCCTAAGCGCGACTGCTACGCTAGAGGTCCTGGGTTCGATCCCCGGGTCGAGCAAAGTGTTATTGGGTTTTTCTATGAAATTCCCAGTAGCAGCTTGGAGTCTGGATTTGTGCCCGGTTAATGGCAATAGGCTCGCCCCCTATTACATATAACCTAAACATACCGGCGAAATGTGGGTGTACATTGGGACACCTCTGCCTAACCCTTCGGGGAATACAGGCGTGATGGTATGTTATGTTATTTTGATCTAAATTTCAGAACTCGCAAATAAAAGACTATTTAATCAGTCTCTCACTAATATATAATACACTACACTACTTTTACAGATATTTTTAATCGCATATATTGTCGCATATATTAATCGGCGACAATACAGGGGGGCTTTATTATTAAAAAAACGACGTCGAAAACTCAGAGACGTAATCTGGTTTGACGCAGATGTTCACTGCTTGGTGTATGTATACGATTTTAAATCAAATTAAAATAAGTCACCTCTGTTTATATGCCTGTTCTTACATCAACTTATCGCCTGTCGAGCGTGGTGTATATAAATCGGTAAATAATCAATTAGTAAATACAAAGAAATATACGATATATTAAGAATCGGATATTGGTAGTACTGGACTGCCTCGTTGGTCTAGTGGTCCCAATCGCGACTGCTACGCTAGAGGTCTTGGGTTCGATCCCCAGGTCGAGCAAAGTGTTATTGGGTTTTTCTAAGAAATTCTCAGTAGCAGCTCGGAGTCTGAATTTGTGCCCGGTGAATGGCAATAGGCTCGCCCCCTATTACATGGGACCCAAACATACCGGCGAACTGTGGGTGTACATTAAGTACACCTCTGCCTAACCCTTCGGGGAATACAGGCGTGATGGTATGTATGTATGTATGTATGGATATTGTAGTAACCGATTTCTTTGACTGCATCCCTATTGTTCAATCTATCGAAACTGTCAAACGGTACTTCTCAGATTTAATGGATTATAACCCAATTTACTTAAGACATTTCTCCTGTCAAAATGAGACCTAACCTCGTGACTTTTCGGATTCATGTGCAAATTAATTATTGGAATATATTGCGACGGAAACATTCGAGAGTTTCTTGATAATTATGTGAAGTTTGACAACCTGCTCTTGGTCAGCATGATAAACTATAGCTTATGAGATTGTAAACAAATTTTATTTTAAAAAGATAAATTAAAGTACTTCACAGCAAACTGCATCACAACAATTTCGCTTGGGGGCAGAAATATGTAATAGAGGTAGTAAAACCCCGTACAAACTCCATAGCAAGGTGCTTTACAATACTTAAATGGATGCTCTAATACACAATGGAACGCCCCAAGCCTCTTATAACTGCATTCCTAAGCCTTCAGCAATTTGTTGAAACTTTTATTACTCAGTTCAATGCAGATAAAAATTGCTTTAAAATCCAATCTAGACAGAATTAAGTTAACCCTGCGATACGCGCGCGGTATTTTATTTTTAACACTTCACGTAAAATAAACTTCGGCGAAAAACGCTGTATTCATGGACCCAGCTCGAAAATACGTCGGGACGAGCTGTAGTGGATGGGGGTTGGTAAAATGCACCACCAATTGAATAATCTATTTTGTGCTAGCTCCAGCATAGGGTTCCCTACGCGTTCCGTTTCGGACACACCTACGTATTGTTGATTTTTTTTTGAAATATATACCAGTAAATTGCGTATAACAGTCGATTTTAAATAGAAATAAATAATGCAGGATATAAAACTGTTTTAGTT
>OY292529.1:464774-577104 GCA_958496365.1 Subacronicta megacephala | reverse complement strand
TTTATGGATTGGATTAATAAGTACATTATTAAGTTACTTAAATAAAATAATTCCAACCTGTAACTAAGAAAAACTAAAAACAGTTGAATGTCCATTGTTAGCATAATAAATTTTTTGTAGTTATTGGTTGGTTCAGAAAATGAACAGTTAACCAACCAGGAAATAATATTAAGAAAGCCTTTGCCGTGACGTCTCTAATTGAAGAACAAATTGCCTTCCATCAAAGTGAGCTAAGTCAAAACAATGCAACTTTGTGCGATCTTTCGACGTCTCATTTAGATGTTCTTAAAGAATGTACGTCAAAGAAATAACGAGAGCCGGACGTTACAGCCGATCTGTCTCGGGGGACGTCTGAAAAGTTCCTTTTTGATGAAAAATACGAACCTTTGAAGACGGTATTTGAGACCTCATATAGCAGTTCAATGGTTCGTTTTCATGGTGGTACAAAGTAATCAATAGAATGTGTGGAGTAGAAAACTAGGAAAATGTTTTAAACTTGTTATATTAATAGTATTTTTACTGCAAACTGATACACTCTTAGTTTACTAATGATGATGAACTATCCTATTACTCTAGTGTTCCTAAGTGGAACTGTATATAAGTCAGTCCTGTGTTCAATTTCTGGAATCGAGCTGTGTTATTGGGGTTTATTTTGAAATTTTCAGAAGCAGGTCAGGTCAAGCGGTTGAATTTATTACATGGGACCAAAACATACCTTCGAACTGTGAATACACATACACATCTGCCGTTCCTTTGGGGACTATAGGCGTGATGGTAACTCGAAACCTCTACGAAGACCTCTCCTCGAAGACTTCTAACCTATCAGTAGCGTTTATTATAACTACTACTACAAAGAAATGAATTTTCTAATTAAAGAAAATTTCTAGTGAAAGAAAAATTCGATCTCAGGCAGGGTTTGAACCTGCGTCTCTCTGGTTAAGTACACCAGACGCTTTGCCAACTAAGCTACCGAGACCACTGCCTGTGATGTCGAATTTCTCTTCCACCTTCTACGTCTTGAGGCGACGTCGGCACCATCTATTGAAGACATTACTATGTCTTTCAACCGTGAAATTTTCGCAATATTTAATGCTAAAAAATAATAAAAAATAGACTACTACTACAGTTAAAAAAGTTTAAAAAAATATACCCTGTACCTAATAATTAATAAAATAAATAAGTAGATATGTAGGTACTACTTACAGATGATAGAGGTACCAACGAGGACACGTATTTTATTTTTTAATAAATTAATTGATAGAGATATGATCTATACTAACAAATATTGTACCAAAATACGAAACAGAGTTAGTTTCGTTTTCACGCGTAAATCGCTAAACCGATTTGGATGAACTTTGGTTCCCAGATAGATAGGGTACTCTGAAAACGGTATTAGAGAGTTTAGAATTGATTGACAAAATCTATACTAACGAAGCCGCAGGCAAAATCACTTTCAAATAAAGCGGTATTTGAAATAAACAACAGTTTAACGCTACACGTTCGTGCTTCGTTCCTTCACAATTTTACAGCAGCTACTGCTAAACTAATACTTCAAAATGCCAGCGAGCTCATTGGCCGGCTCGCTAAATTACTTTGTACAATCTATTCTGTGGTATCATTTGTTCTAGAACTATCGGTGGAATACACGGTGCTATTGTTTTTGTGTTGAAAGCTTCTTTGGTCCTTCTTTTTTGTGTTGATCCGGTGGATCGAAAATAAATACTCATGTCAGTGTAGGGTTAAGAGGAAGGAAGATTTATGTATTTTATTGTAATTGTGTGTTTCTTATAAAAATACCATATACATACAAAGTTTTGAAATTTGTAACCCTGAAATGCAAATACATTTTGTAGTGAAGTGAAGTGGCGTTGGCCCAATGGCTAGGGCGTCAGACTTGCGATTATGTGGTTCAAAACCACCCATTGGACTACCGACGCACGAGGGGTTAGCAAGAATACTACTAATATGCGATCCATATTGCTAGTAAGTTTAAAAAAAAAGTAGGTATCCATTGTACAGAATGTAATAATCGACCCTTCACTTGGGATTGAACCGATTGCTTGAAACAGTTTTCGTTAAAACGCCTTGATTTATGCACATTCATAATTATTGTTGATCCGCCATGTTTAATGCTTTACATTTAACGGCGGTAATATGGATGATGGTTATAAAGTGAGTCGGCAGCGAAGTGTTAAATTTATTGGATTCACATTAACATTTTTATGAACTGGTTGAGTTGATGAGCATGCATATAATTTGGCGTGTCGTATTCCTCATGGCAATTACACATATCTTAAATATTAGCTACTACTTCTAAACTATTTAAGTTATTATTTCAATTCATTCTAAATAAACAGTTAAAATTAATTTAAATAATTATTTTGATTTTAATAAAAAAAAAGAATTAATACAGTGTATAAATATTCCCATGTCGAAACCAATGCGAAGCTAGAAAATCACAATCTCAATATCACCTCATTATTCTACCAAATACGGCAATATTAAGAGCCAATGGGCACGCCCTAATAATAAATCTTTTCTCACCTAAAAACCGAAATTACACCCCCTCCCTCACCTAACCTCACCCCCGATTAGATTCGTGTCACGTAATTTATCTTTCTTGTAACATTCAGAGTTGTAAGAGGGTATAATTTTTATTATTTCCGTTTTGATAAGTGTTAGAAATGTTGGATATTGTGGCTTAAAAATTTACCCTTCTACTAATAAGATAATGTTGTTTTATGAGATTGATATTTTTTTAAGAATACCGCCTAAAGTGACATGCGTCGGTTTTGTATAAGGGACAAGCCGATACGTCAACTCAGTATGAACAATGTAATAATGAAGACCATTCCATTGTTCTTTTTTGAAAGTACTTTTACATTCCACTTTCCACCAACCATTCTTGTATTGAAACTGCTTGAATTTTCACACCATTTCGAAACTAGAAACGGGAATTAAATTATTTACCTTTATCGATGTGTATCGAAAGTTTCCCTCGGGGGTGGTACAGAGTGGGTTTTTCTGTAATCTTAAAGGCTTAATAAAATATTCAGGAAACAGTAGAAAGCTCTCGAAATGCTACCAACATTCAAATGTAGTTGTTAGTTACGTTATGTTGGCAATTCATTTTTATATTCTTGTGTTCGACCGCCCATTGTAACACTCTTTGATTTATAAAATTGTTCTTGGCATTCGTTTTTGGTGTGCAATGAAAAATATTATATTTTATACTATAGTGCAGTAATAGTCTTGTGATATGACCATTGGACTGCCAAGTCAAAGATCTCGAGTTCGAATACAAGGCACGCACCTCTTACTTTTCAAAGACAGTTGCGTATTAATAATGAATTATCACGCGCCTAAACGGTGAAGGAAAACATCGTAAGGAAACGATTTATTGACGGCGCGTGGCGTGTGAAGTCTGCCAACCCGCAGTGGGCTAGCGTGGTAGACTATAGCCTTATCCCTCTCGTTCTGAGAGGCGACCCATGCCCAACAGTGGGACAATTTAATGGGTTCATGATGAATAATGAATTATTTATTAAAATAAGTATTTTTCTTAATTCATATTCATCTGTTTCTTCTGAAAACTTTTATGAATATAAAAAAAGAAACTTCCTAAACATTTTTGAAATAATCTGTCCAAAATAACTGACACACTGACATTTCAAACTATCAGAAACTTCAAAAAACTTGAAAGAATTCTCTCAACATTTACCAAAGAATCAAATTCCTGTTAATGAATCCATATAAAGTAGAAAACAACACCAACTTCTATATGCACTCATCATAATCTCTATCACAAAGATTCAAAGTCGAAAATCGCTTGTGCGGTCAAAGATAATACTTGCATGGATTTGCGCCTTTACGGGTAGACATTTAAAAACGATTAAAACTTTCGGCTGGGGGGTTGAAACTCAAAAGAGATTTCGTTTGTTCCTCTGTCTGTCTCTTCTGTTTTGATGGTTGGGTTCTGTACAGTTTTGTGAGTTTTTTGATTATGCGCTTGTTAGCCTAAAAGCTAATTTTCGAGTCGAAGAAATATGAGGTAGTTTTATAAAAGAAACAAAGTATTGGACAATACACAAATGACATGATAAAACTCAATGATGACAAAGTGAAATTACTACGGTATCAAGTATTCATCGCTGCTGTGCTCGTTTATTGTAAGTGTTATGTTTGATTTATACTTATGTACGCAAGGCATGACATTTAACTTAAGAGATTAAGGAGACTTCACAAAGCGTGATCGACTACTTATATATTGCTTGAGCAATTTGAATATTGCCTGCCATTTTAAGATGAAGCTCGTGTCTAGAAGGAATTTAATAAATGATAATGGTACATTAAAAAAAAGCTTGTCTGAATGATACGACCGTCCTTTCTAGGATCCATATTATTGTGTAGTTCATCATGATATGATAGAAGAATTACTTAATCTAATATACCTACTATCATGCCTGTATCCTCGAAAGCTTAAGCAGAGATGTACTAAAGTGAGGTACTTATACTCACCCATAATTCGCCTTTACGTAAGGTCTTATTATTGCACAAATCCTGTGAGGTGATCCTGAAAATTTCATAGAAAATCCAATAACTCTGCTCGACCTAAAAATCGAACTCGGGACCTAACATTCAGCAGCCCTGCTTGTGCTTCCTAAACCTATAAGGCAGCTTAATATAAAATAGAATAGACCAAGAGCATAAAATCTTGGCCCCCAAAATCTCGAGAGACCCTAAAAAGAATTAACAGAAACGTCTGAAGGATTACAACTTAATCCACGCTGCGTTTATAGCCGATTGATAGCCGGTGGACGGCGCACCGATAGCCTTTATGTCTTAAATAATTATGCTTAACAATACAACTTTTCAGATATTTTTGTTCCATTTACGATGTTTTAAATTGAATTCACTATGTAACTTTACTGTGTTTGTTTATGGACAAATATTTTTTAGGTGTAAACAAAACATTGGTACCTACGCATATGCATACTGCATTTGCTAGATAGTGTTTTTAAAATATATAGCCTATGAAACTGGTAAATGTCTTTAATTATGTGTGTAAAAAAATACCACAACATGTTTTGTCGTTATATACCTTAATCCTTAATCCTAGGGACCTACACTATAATTTTGTAGACGTTGTGACAGTTTTTTTTTTTTTTTTTCTAAGAATTTGAATCACACATTACTAGTAATCTTGTTAATTCCTTGTGTTAAGCTAAATGCTTCTGTTACGAGTGGGTTCACGTCGGTGCGGTAGTGCAATGGGTGGGTTTCGAACCGGCAACCACATGATCGCAAGTCCAACGCCCTAGCCAAGGCAACGCATCTGCAACGCCTTTGGTGTTGCAGATGTCCATGGGCGGCGATGACTACTTACCATCAGGTGGTTTGGCTGCTCAATTGCCGACTTATCCCATAAAAAATCTACATAAACTTGAAAATCTTTATCAACGTGAGTAAAGCCGCACAAAAGCTATTCCAATACAATTACCACAGGAAGTTGTTAAATGAAGTCGATGGCAATAAATATATAAAGTTTAGCAACTTTAAACGGTGTACAAAGCTTTTGAAGTTTTGATGATCGGATAAATTCTTGTAAGTTTAAAAGCTCGAGTGCAACTCGTTACAATATTAAGCTTTAGTTTCGTGGTTGCGTTGAAAGGGCGAACATTGTTGTTGATAGTTTTCAAGGGAAAATATATAGTACAAATATAGGGCTAAAAAGGGCAATTTTTGGGTAATAATAGGGTAGTTGGTGGAATATTGGAGTAGTGTGGAATTTATTGAAAATAACAGGCCTATTGTAAAATAAAATTAAAACTGAAAAATAATTTAAATCGACCCTGTCCCTTTTCTGCAAGTGTTAATATATACATTTTATGGAATATCGGATTGTGACGTCACAAGCCGATATAGTGCGCTCTCTGTCTAGAATAAAACTTAACTTTAACTTCCTTATGTTTAAACTATTTTAGTTTCGTTGTTAAACTGTATTTAAGTTCAACTTTTTTTTATGGGACCATGAAAAATAACCTTCTTCCATGAAAATTAATCCTTTTGACTTTCACTAAAAAAAACTGCCTCCATAAGTCTAGTGGTCCTAAGCGCGACTTCTGCGCTAGAGGTCCTGGGTTCGATCCCCAGGTCGAGCAAAGTGTTATTAGGTTGTTCTATGAAATTGTCAGTTACAGCTCGTAGTCTGGATATTTGCGCGGTTAATGGCAATAGGCTCGCCCCCTGTTACATGGGACCTAAACATACCGGCTAAGTGTGTGTGTTCATTAGTACACCTCTGCCTTACCCCTCGGGGAATTCAGGCGTGATGGTATGTTATGAAAAAACATCTGCTGTAGCGTGAGCGGGCCAGCAAGTAGTTAATTCGCTGAAACTGTCTTAAAGGGTGTCCAATATCTTTTCACATAACTTCTAATAAATCATCTATAATAAAATAAATCTTACACCAAAAATAAGTGACAGCTCAACAGCAACTGAAACTCGCCCGTTGGCAAAGTTTTTAATTTAATTGTTGAAATTATACAAATACCGCACCGAAGGGATACCTCGCAATATCTATTACAGCAAGTTTTAATTCAGATTCATCTCCGTCTGTCAGCGGTATTAACGAAATGAGAGACAGGGATTTATTAACAAAATTGACGGGATCATCCGAGGGTTAGCAAGATTGAGTATGAAAATGGTCGCGTGGATTCTGGGCTTAAAATATGCATACTGGCCAGAGAATATATAGTATTACAGTCCTTGAGATCTAAAAAACATATGTTGACAGTTTTTTTCATACCTTTTTTATTGTTTTTCATGATAATTAAGTAATAAAGAACAGTTACGTAGTGTTTATTGTGTTCCAAATAATATATATTTTTTGAAAATTTGATTACTGTTATGCCACCTATATTTTGTATTAGTAATGCAAGTGATAGGAGTAAGGTGTAACTTTTCAACATCATCTCCGGATTACAGATGCAAGGAACATATATTTCTAATCCAAATAGGAGTATAAGAGTGTATGGAAATATGATTTTTATTTCAGTGGATCTATTGATTAGCTTTTGCTTAAAGTTAAAAAAACTTAAATATCGCTATCAAGTTTGCTTAACACGGGAGGAAACCGAGTAGCTAATTATAATCACAGCAGACGGATACCTTGGAATGTTTAATGTAACAAAGTTTAACTGAATCCCGTCTTATGAACGTTGGCTGGGATTTACAGCCTGAATTGGTAGAATTGCCCGAATTGCTCCGAATTAAGTCATTGTCCATACAAAGTTTTTAAACGTAATGAGAATTGAGGCAGTCGATTGCACGCCTAGGGAGGCGGACGTTCAGGGTTTGGAAAAAAATATGTTGTTGTTATTAATAATTTATAACGAAACATAACTATATTCTTTTATCAAGCATTCATACTGGTTCTTTTATTTATGTGACAAAATATCGATTCAATACTAGTGGATAGTCAAATAATGATATTTTTTATTTTATTTGAAAAAAAAAAATCAATTTGTCCCGCACTAGTTTTGACTAAAATACTTATTATATAAGCAAAAACATCACTCAGAAAATATAAAAAGAATATAGAAATATTTGTTTCATGCGAAGATCGAACGCGAGATCGAACTAGCGGAGTAGTCCAATACGCGACCACTGCCTCAATCTAGTCATCATACCTATGTACCTTTTACTTTAAAATTCCATTAAATGTTTCCAACACTTCATACTCAGTGCACGACACAGTGCGTCCGATAGAAAATTTTAAAGCAATTACAGTAATTCTTTGCAACAATAAATTGAATCACGGGTGCACAGTGCGCACGCCACTGCTCCGTGGACATAATGTCGGAACAACTTCTAACTCGATTCGCCACACAGGCCGGATAAAAGTTTAATACGTTTGCAACGAGAAGCACGCCATCCACGAAATAATTTAACGTTACTACTTTAATCTATTTTATGGCTTGTTAAATGCAAATTTTTAACACTGTGCTTCGCCATTACTGCGTGCTATTAGTCAAATGAACTCAGATTTGCATTGAGGCTTTAAGTTAGTGAGTACGTGCTTCTATTTTACGAGTTTTTGGTAAAAAGAGTTAAAGTTAAGGGTCTGTTTTAATCTACTAAAGATCTTTTTTATAAAAAAGTTCGTAATTCTTTTATGAACTTGTCTTCAATATTAATGAGATATCTTCTTTGTTGGTTATGTTTCTTGTATTATCTTGTTTCGTATTGTTATGGACAACAAACAACAATAGTTCAATTATCACTATTAAATATTCAAATGTTACTCTAAATTTTGTTACCAAATAATCTTACATAATATTTGAAATATCAAATTACAAGTGATTCGGTTTCTCTAAGCGCGCTCCTTTGTAGATCGTAGTATCGCTATCAACATCAGGTGAACCGGCAGCCAAGCGTAGGCCTATCATGAATTTAAAAAAAAAACCTTTTTTGAGTAAACACTTTTTCCTTGAAGCACTTGAATCTTCTTATACAATCACAAGAATAAAACTGTTTTGGGAAAGCTTGCGCAGACAGTTTCTTGCCATCTGTTTAACTGTGAACAGTATTAGTCGTACACAGATAGAGGTAGAGGTACTGCGTCACGTGACAAATAAGTCAGCTAGCTACCTAACCTGCATTTCAATGGACTCTTGATTACATGTAACGCAATGTATTCAATACAGATCTTTACTCTCTTACTATTACTATGGATTTCTATAAAATCCATTATTCTATGTTTCTTAAAAGAAAACAACTTGGTTAAGTAATAGCTACTAAAATTCATTAAAAATATATAACATAATTATAATACAGTTAAACTTTTTCCACATAATATGAAATGTTGCACATTGTGCAACTGTGCATTACTGCGCAGCACATTGCGACAACACTAACTGATTAATCTCATTAAATATTAAAACATAATTATATTATTGCGGTAATTTTTCAGCTAAACACACGGCGCCATTAATTTGGGGTAGTGTCGCCACCAGAAGCAGACCTAACCGCAACCCTGTGCAGCCACTCTCTAAACTATGCGAATTTCATTGTTTTTGGTTTTATTTAATTTTGAAAATTAATGTTATAGTTCAAATTAAGGTCAATTTTAGATAAAATTGTCCATTGATGTAAATTGTAAATTTAAATAATCAACTGTTTTAAATTAAGAAACATGCATTTTTAATAAAACTGCTGAAAATTATTTTGTTACATTTTATACTTTATGTCACGAAATTGCAACAGCTCGTGTTCCTATTCATTACACGTAACCACGCTATTAATTTAACAAACACGCTTTAAATAAAACGTAACAAAGTAGTATAAAAGAACGTTTAGCATAATTTAATTATGTAATTTAAAATTTACATATCTAATTGTTTTATGGTGCAACTAAAGAAAAACATTGGACGACATAAGTTGTGTTTATGTTATGACAAATTATATTACATGAATTTAAAGGGATCTTAGCAATTTATAACCTGTGTTTTATAAAAATCTTGTTAGTGGAATTCAATGTTTAAAGCACGTCAAAGTATTTTATGCTTCAAAAAAGTTTTTAAGTATTTTGACATATTATCGAAGTCAGTTGTTCATTTCAAGCCAAGTTTACATTTTAATTAATCAATAAGTTATTCTGTTGCGACTGCTTAGAGTTTTATATAATTTGTTATAAGATAACTTGAGTTGTATTGTATCTAAATTAAAAATGTCTTTAAAGTCCTATTGTTTGTTTTCACAGGTAAGTTCCTGAACTCAATCTATGTGGACGGCTTCATCCAATATCTACTAAGGTAGGAAAAAGAATTATATTTATTTAACAAGGACCTAAAATGTTTTATTTCACATATGGCATGGCTTTAAATACAATGAAACCAAAAAAAAGGAATAAAAATGTTATTTAAAGTAATCACCCATACGAAAACACATACATTTTAATTTTCAACACGAGTGCAGAATATTTTATGACAAAAATGAATTTTAATTGAAAAATTATTACGGATGCGGTCGGGAAGGTTGAAATATTGCACAGTGGGGACAAAAAAACTAATTACGGTGTGACCTTTTGTTACGTTTAACGGACCGGTGTGATTTAGTGCGATATTTTGTCTACAAAAACTGTGTTGGACCACTGGGCGTTTGTATTAATGTGGATGGTAAAATCTGCTTAATGATATTATGATCTTTATGGGGAAAGGGGTGCTTTGTGAATGTATCATGTCTATGTGTATATAACAGGTTAAAACTGGAATATTTTAGGGTATTTTGAATTATTGTACATACAGCTATACATTATGCTATAAATGTTCAGTATAAGCTGAACTCTCATTATATAGGCTTTTCCTACAGTGCCAGGTCAGCTTATACTAGCAATGTATACCACGATGTGTAGCCGTATGTACGAAGTTTGGGAATTGAACTGTAGCCCGATTCACGTAATTAAAACCGTAGCGACTTAATCGTTGAAACAGTTTTACAGTGTTAAGTGAATACTGTCAAGACAACGTTTTAGAACGATTCTCGCCCAACGAACATGTGTGAATACGGTTCAATGATTTTTCAATAGGACGACTCCTAAATGGGATGTGAAAAGAAAAACTGTTTCAACGATTAAGTCGCTGCGACATTGCTAAAGTTTTAATTACGTGAATCGGGCTACTGATATTTTTTATTAGTAATGTGAAGAACAAAAAGGCTCTAAGAACATAAACACATAACATACCATCACGCCTGTATTCCCCGAAGGGTTAGGCAGAGGTGTACTTAATGTACACCCACAGTTCGCCGGTATGTTTAGGTCCCATGTAATAGGGGGCGAGCCTATTGCCATTCAAGGCTCTAAGGTGGATTAGGTAATTCAAATACCTTACTAGAAATAAAGAAATCATTATCAGTATTTCATTAGTAGTAGTAGTGCCTGCTGGCTTGTCTGCATGCCAGCATGAATGGATCGGCACGACTGGGGAAGTATGTACTACCCTCCCACAGAATATCGACGTAAATTTAAATGCTTACTAAAGTTAAATTAAAACTTATTTTTGAACCGATATTCATTCGTTATTTGGCTGTATTTATATTCAACTTTTTTATGGAATCATAAAAAATATCAGTCAAATATCAGCTTATTTATTGTTACTGATTAAACAAAAACTATCTAATTATTTCTGTCAGTAGCGTTGCGAAATAATACATTATTTATTTTAGTAGTATTCTAGTTAGTATTTCTGCTGTATATTGGTTTCGCCTATACAGACATATCCAAAATGTAAATACATTAAAACAACTTTCGGTAGGTCGTACAAATATTTGCGTCTCTCGGGGATAAAATTGACACTACCAACCAACTAAAATATAAACAGACAGTTCTGTTATATTGTGTATTATTCAGTTTCCTAAAATTATTGTAAGTGTATTTATTTTTGTTTATGAGCAGAAAATAAATAAAATTATGAGTCGGCTGTTTTGGACCTACGACAAAAAAATATCATTTTTTTTTACTGGCGATGTATGTAAGTATGTTTGTTTGGGTCAAATCTTGCAACTGAATTTTAAAATAGTTATGCTCAACCAATTGAGCTGAAATTTTACATACACATTTAGTTTTGATGACAATAAAAGCCGCGCTTAATGATCTCTTGGATTCTAATCCAACAGATGATTTGTTTGCGGATGCGGATGGTCGAAGATTTTATTGGTATGTCAGAAGTACTGTGAGAGGAATTTATGAAAGTGTTGTTAGCCTTTTTTGTTAATTTTCTACAGTTTATATATATTAGTTACTTTAATTGGTTAAAAGACCGTTGTAATTAATTAAATAAATAAATAGTGATAAGTGACGATATTATAAAATCCAATATGGCGGACTATAAAAGTTTTTTTTAAATTTACTACTAAATTATTTTAAATCGGTACTCATCTCGTTTTATATTCTGGAAGGAGTCAAACCATTTAAAAAAAAATGGGAAGATGTTATTTTGTTTGCAATCTAAAGCTGTAATTATCTAATATCGCAAAAGTAGCTGTGGGTGTACGTTAAATCCACCTCTGCCTAGCTCTTCGGGGTATACAACCGTAATAGTATGATATAATATAAAATGGAAGAACTTTTTTTATTCTATATTCATAATATAGTAGAGTATAGCTTCAGGCTCGCTGTGCATGCAATGTGTAACACAATTTTAACTTAAAGCCTATTGTAAAAAAGTCCCTATTCCTTTACAGACCAGCCTCAATCTTTCATCACGAACAATACAAAACTTCCATTCGCAGTCAAATTCATGAATTAAATCCGGCTGTAATGTACCGTTCCCAATTATATTCAAAGAAAGGACGGACGGACAGACAAAGCAACACTGTGAATATTCCACGGTGCCAAGTTTTAACTCAGTTACAGCCATTCAGTCTCGCTTACTTCGAGACGTAACAAACAGTTGCAAGAACGAGCCGTTTTGTATACACAGCAGCTTAAGGACTAATGCACACGGAACTGGGACAATTATGTATATTTAAAAATTATATAGGTATAAATTGTACAATCACTGAAATTCAAAACTACACTTTTATATTTTACTGACTCATATATAAATATTAAATTCCTACCATCACGCTCGTAGTAAGTTTTTTAAGCGGCGGTAGCCTAATGGCTAGGGCCTCGGACTTGCGATCATGTTGTGGCCGGTTCAAACCCCACCCATTGCACTACCGGCGTGAACCCACTCGTAACACAAGCATTTAGCTTAGCACGAGGGGTAACAAGAATACTAGTAATGTGTGACCCACGTTGCTAGCAGGCTATTTAAAAAAAAAGAAAAAAAAAAGAGTTCGGCTGAGGCGTACTAATCTATACACCCAATTCAGCGGTCTCATAAAATAGGAGGCAGGTCTATTAACATTAACCAGGTATAAATCTGAACCGCAAGCTGCTAATCAGAATTTCATAAAAAATAACTTAATAATACTGCTCAACCTGGAAATTGGTCTCAGGTCCTCAGGATACTCACACTTGAGACCACTAGACTAATGAAGCAGTTCATATTGCTTCAGTTATAATCTTATAAATACAATCTTATAAACATTTTGATTGATATGGCATTGATGACATCACCATCACATCATCATTATATCCAATATAAGCTGAGCTCCCATTGTATAAGCCTTTTTGTACAATGCGAGGTCTGCTTAAACTGGAAATGAACTACATCTTAAGAGCGTAAGTTTTTTAACATATCTATTTCTTTATGATTTAAAGATTTGATCTAAAAAATATTGAAGAGAACTCATATAAAATCTATGATGCTGAAATATAAATATAAATAATATAAAAAATATATAAATAATATATATATAAATATACCTTTATAAATAAAGGTATATTTCAGCATCATAGATTTTATATGAGTTCTCTTCAATATTTTTTTATTAAATTAAATTAGATTAACTGATCCGTGCCCACTTCGTTGGTCGATATAGCCTATGAGACTCACAAATAATGTGACTAAATATTGGTAAAAGAATTTTAAAAATCGCTTTAGTAGAAGCATAGATTACCTACTACATCCTCACAAGACACAAACTTTACCTTTTTATAATCTACATACCTACTTAATATTATAAAGCTGAAGAGTTTGTTTGTTTGCTTGAACGCGCTAATCTCAGGAACTACGGCTCCGATTTGAAAAATTGTTAGATAGCCCATTTATCGAGGAAGGCTATAGGCTATATATCATCACGCTAAGACCAATAGGAGCGGATCATAAATGAAAAATGTTGCAAAAACGGGAAAAATTTTAATGCAGAAAAGCCCGAGAAACCACGCGGGCTAAGCCGTGAGCGGAAAGCTAGTATTAGTATAAAAAAACATAGTTGCTGTAAGACATTGGACAACACTGCAACACTTGTAATGTGTATATGTATAATTGTATATGGTACTTTAGGTATACATCTAGGCTACCTAAGTACCTCCGTCCCAAGTGGTGTGTGGTTTCAATTCAAGAGCCATCTCCTAGCCATTACGTAGTCCTTTATCAAAACAAACAAACACCAATTACTATCTGGCCTGAGAACCGGTTCGGTGGGCAATTTTGGCCGCAATTGGCTTCACTGTCTCACTCTTGATTACTGTATTGTGTATCGAAGTGGCTTCACCACTTGCTGGGTTCATCTTGGAAAGTGTCTATCGGTGCACACGGCGGAATAGAGAAGTGCTCAGGCAGCTTGTCATCACACCGAGAAAGTAGCCAAGTTTAAACTGTTTTTAAAAAGAAAACAATGCTAATATTGCCAAAGTGAGATTGGAAGAGAGTCGATCCCGTTTCGTAAGGTGGACCTCGGAAACCACAATCTGGGTCCCGAGAGTCCTTGTCGAAGAAAGAACCAAAAGGATAGTAAATTTAAACCACCGAGTTTTTTTTGTAGGGAGATAAGACTCCAAAATGTCTTTCATTTTCCCCGATTTATTAAAGTAGAATGTTCACGAGGATTCACGAGGTAAAAATAGGATAAATATTATTTATCTTAGTTAAATTCTATTGTAATTGATTTTAAGCCCCAAATTGTATGCATTGTTATGTAACCAAAGACTTCAAACCCTTCAAAAATAATTGTCACATCTAAAGTGACACACATCACAATAAGGGTGGCACCCCATATGCAAACCACAATCACAAAGAAAATAATTCAATACAAAACCTCAAAAAAAGATATAATTTGATAAACGCATGATTCGATTTTTGCCTTTGTGATGTCACTGGGACAATTAGTATTTGATTCCGGCACTAGGGGGCGTTGTAAATGGATTATGTATGTATGGGGCTTATGATTAAATCGCGCGCATGTTTTAAGCAAAATGGAATCTACAATCTGGTTATTTTTGTGGGGTTGTTTAAATAATAAAAAAAAACTTTTGCTGTAAGTTCTTCTAATAGTCTTAATATTGTATCTTTTAACAACTTTATACCATGTTTAAGGCAAATAAAGACTTATCTTATCTTATCTTATCTTTATATTTTTGTTAAGGTATAATCTACATTACAGGGATTTTAAAGATATTAATCATAAAATAAATAATTATCATAAAAAAAGTTTGGTATGACTTCTAAAGTCAATTTTAATAATATTCGACGCCATCTAGTTAAAAAAAATATGTAAAAAAACGACTTGTAAAAGTGTCTTAAAAGATCTATTTACAGAAATAAATATCATTTCATTTCATTTCATTTCATTTTTTGGTTGCCTATAGATATAACAAAAAAATAAAGGCAAGTGCGACCATGCCAGGAATTGAACCTGGAATCATCTAATCTGTAGTCCAACGCATTATCCAATGCGCCACATGGCCAGCAACCGTTCAAAGTAAAATAACATTTTTTGGACTACTTCAAACCAAAATCGTGATTGAGAAAATAAATAAACATTGACACTTACAAAATAAAAATAATCAATGTTATTAGAAGAATAATAATACTGTAGTTAATTTCCTTAAAATAAAACTCTATGGTCATTTCATATTTGAAAAAATAATTAGGAAAAACATGTTTTATTTATTTATTTGTATCGTATGAAAACTCAAAATTATATGCACTAATTCAGTACCTACCCAGTATCAGTTTTTTTTTTAATTTATACTCGAAGATGAACACAGTGATTTCTTTGACTTAAAATATATTACTTTAATCGATATTAACTGATTTGAAAAAATGACATCCATGACGTCATTCTAAATTGGTATTGTATATCACTTTCAGAAAAGAAAGTCTCCGAAATCTCCAAACCAATATTTTAGATACTTGCACTAAGTCTATAAAAGTTTGGTTTCTTATGATTATGACGCACGTTAAGGCTTAAGATTTAAAGGGATTTCCACGTCATCATTGTTAACAATACAACTGTCCAAAAATCCCATTTACAATTATACAAAAACAAAAAAAACTTTTGGCTAATTAATCATCCCAGTTACTAAGTTAAGTTAAAAAATTCATGACACTGTCCGAATCACCCAGCTCACATTTACGTCACGGTCCAAATAAAAAGGTTCGTAACAGGACCGAAGGACCAAAGAAAAAGAGGCGGAACCCTCCCGGGTGTCGCGTTTTTCTTACGGGACCCTTTTTTTGTTAAAAAGATACTCTGTCTGACGGATTGAATTTTTAAGGGTTAAAAAGAGTAACGACACTTTTATTTTATACAATGTATGACGTTTTTTGTTAGGCTTTTGTTTAAAACGACAAAAAATCTAAACATGATACAGTGCTGTCTGAACAAAGCTAAGAGAAAGAAAGAAATAAAACCCAAATAGCAAACGCAAAGCTCATTGTTCGTGTTCAAAGATTAAAGAGTTGAGCTAATTAAAAGGAAAATGACTGGTTTTATTTTCTAGATCAGTATGAAAATGGTGGTGTTCATAATGCGAACAGGATTATCGATTGTCACGCGCGTTCATCGCATCGCATCGCTTACAAAGCGCTTTAAACATCCGACAGTATAGCTCGCAGCTTCCACACAATATCGTCACTCATTGTGCACTCGCCTCATTGTCTTACAGATTTGGTTCAATAATGAATCAACTCATCCATTACCCCGATCAAATCAAACACAACCCTAACCGATACAAATTAGAGTTACATTTCGTTTGACAAATGAAAGCCGTTAAATACAGACACGATAGAATTCGATAAAGTAATTCAAACATATCTGATGGGTCGATTAATCGATTTTGAACTGTAGGATTGTGGGTTGAGAGTTGGTAATTGAGTGATCAGTTTGTAGACTTGTGATGTTAATGTTTAAGTAGGAAAGGAGCTAGGCAGACTTTGTGACGGTTGTGTTCACAATCGCGCCAAACGTTCGAGCCACTCATTATGACGAGATTATGTTTCAGAGAATGTCTGCCCGTGATATGTCAGTTATTATTACGTCAACATTGTCTTATTGTATTGTTTCATTATTTTAGACTTACTTCGTAACTTCCTTTGCGGAAAATCGGAAAATCAACTCAACAAATTTGGTAGATAACGAACTTATTTATAGATATTTTTACATACTTTAAAATACCGTAACAAAGTTGAAATAGAACTACCTTTTCCGGATTTTATCGCGTTATATTGATATTATTTAATTCCCGACGTTTCGGATCCTTTACAGCATCCATGGTCACGGGTGGACTAACGGGGTCTACCAACGGTGTACGCACGGCTACACATCAAGATATACAAAACCAGTTTGTGCTGGTTTCCTATTACGTGGGTAGTCTGTACAAAGCGAGATCAGCTTATACTGGATTTGTATACGTTGACCTGTAGCCGTGTGTACGTAGTTTTATTTCAATTAAACATTGAAATAAAACTACTTGTTCGCGTAAGTGTTAAAAACCAGTATACAGTAAAGAAGTCTTGGCGAAAGCGAAGTATTGCAGTCTTGGTTAGATTGGTATTATTTTAGAAATGCTATCATCATATTCTAAAATTTTTGTGAGGATGACTACCGTAGACACGCTTTTCTTTCTGACGGATTAAAAGTTTTTTTTTTACCTTACTGTTAGGCTAAAAATATTTAAGTAATTTAGGGTTTCAATGTTATGTAATGTATACTAATTACAAAAACTGAAATGTTGGGTGTTTGAAAGCTCTAATATCTGGAAATAATCGGAATTGTTTTTTTTTTATTTGATAGCATAATTCTTGAGGAAGATTATACTTACCTAGGCTATTTAACATCACGCTACAACGGTAAGGAGCCGAGCAAGTGTAGAAACCGCTAAAAAAATCCAATAAAAAGGAAAACATATAAATTAAAAAAAATTAAATAGCGACGAAAGGGTATGAGAAAAGGTAGATGCATCTTGGAATTTATGAATACAAAACTTGAAGAACACGAGTTGTACTTACAGACCAACATTAACCGTCTTTCAAAACTCCAAATTCACCAAACAAACTTATCAAGTTATCAACGGGGAAACACTTAATCGTCTCAACTTGATACTTTCAGCAACTTAGCGTGCGGAGCCTCAGGGAAGACTTTACAGGCGCAACTTGTAATACTCGTCAAATATCACAAGTTTGTGTACTTAGTGAATTGACACGGGCATCGAACCCTAATTACTGCAACCTATAACGGTGACTGTGTTGTGGTGAGTACCCGAACTCAGTATATTTTTGATGCGGTACAATACAATACATTCTTCTTATGACCTAATGGTATACAATAAAGATTATTCTATTCTATTCTATTCTAGTGGAGTGCAGTGCGGTAGAGCAGTGATAACATAACATACCATCAAGCTTGTATTCCCCGAAGGATAAGGCAGGGGTATACTAATGTACACCCACGCTTCGCCGGTATGTTCAGGTCCCATTTATAAGGGGGCGAGCCTATTTGTCATCAACCGGGGAGAAATCTAGACTCCGACATGCTACTGAGATTTTTTTGTAGCAGCTCGTATATTTTTTTGTAAAAAGCTTACTAGCGATGTGTGTCGCACATAACCAGTAATCGTATTAAACTCTCTTACTTAGCTAAATGCTTGTATTACGAGTGGCTTCGCATCGGTAGTGCAATGGGTGAGATTCGAACCAGCAACGACATGATCGGAAGTCCTAGCCTACCTACCTAGGATAGCGCCGCTTCAAAATCATTGTCATAATCATTTATCTTGCCCCGTAAAAAATACAAAAGAAATAGTATCTCACCTCCAGTCCAATAAAGCTCGTTGTACAAAAACGATTAATCTGGCGCTGTTCGTCTAGATTGCGATCTATTGGTCGCGCAACTATGTTGTCGTGTCGCAAATTGGCATCGCTCGTGTGCGCGTTGCGCTGTATTGTTGCGGGGAACCTATGCCTACAGCAGGTTTTGTTGTAAGATTTATTGGAATATTATTTTGAAAACCGTTTTTCATTTTGTCAATTTGATAGATTGACTTTGCAAGAAGGCGAAAATAGACACTTTCTTTTCTTATTGCAACCATAATATACCAGAACAGAGGTGAACTAATGCCCTCTCATCGTTCACCAGGTCCTATGTAATAGGAAGTGTGCATAAAACCATTGACCGGTTTCAAATGTAAACTCCAATTTGCGTCGAAAATTTCACACCCAGTAGCCCGATTCACGTAATAAAACCATAGCGATGTCGCAGCGACTCAATAGTTGAAACAGTTTTCCAGTGTTTTGTTAATACTTTGAAGCCAACGTTTTGAACGGTTCTTGTCCAACGAACAAGTGTGAATGCGGTTAAACGATTTTTCAATAGGATGACCCCTAAATCGGTCTGATCGACGCATTCGTGAATAGGAAAACTGCTTCAACGATTAAGTCGCTGCGACATCGCTATGGTTTTATTACGTGAATCGGGCTACATGACCTCTCTACTAATCTAAAATGGTAATTAATAATAATAACAATCGTTTATTTTACTCATTGGTCTAGTGGTACTAAGCGCGACTGCTATTTTTCTATACTACGTTTTTCTATGAAATTCCAAGTAGCAGTTCGGAGTCTGGATTTTAATGGCAATAGGCTCGCTCCCTAAGATCTAAACATCCCGGCGAAATGTGGGTGTACATTAAGTGCACCTCTGCCTAACCCTTTGCGGAATACAGGCTGAGGGAGGAATTGGACCTCCGGCGCTCCACACTCACCGTACGAAACGCAACAGTATGCATATTGCTACTTGACGTTGATATTCTATGGGAGGGTAGTACTTCCCCGGTCATGCGGACCCATTCATGCTGGTATGTACACATTTCAGCAGGTACTACTAGGACTGCCTCATTAGTCTAGTGACTCAGGACCTCTAGCGTAGCAGTTGCGCTTAGACTGCTACGCTAGAGGTCCTGGGTTCGATCCTCAGGTTGAGCAAAGTGTTATTGTTTTTTTTTATGAATTTTATTTCCTTACTTCCCTAAATTGGCTCGGCAACGCATCATCTTAAGTTTCGCTGATGTCCATAGGCGGCGATGACTACTGACCATGAGGTAGCTTGCCTGCTCGTTTGCAGAGTTATTCCATAAAAAAAACTTGTATTCGTGTAGCCCGTTCAGTTATCTATTATGTAGATAATTATACATAGTATCTATATTTCTAAGTTGACTATACTATACCTACATCTTTAAGTAGGTAGTTACCAAAACCCCAGAATACCAAAACGGGGCACATTCAATATCACCCACACTAGAGAGCGGGCATCAGTTGCCCGCAAATTGTCCGTAGTTGTCCTGATTGGATTACTGCAATCTGCCCGTGGCCTGAACCTACTGCATATTGCTGCTCGTTTTCAATTTAGGTTGGATGCTATTTGGTGCTAGAGGTCGCACTTACATGCTGGTAAAAATCGTTTTTTCTTTTAATTTTATTGAATACGACCTCATTTACTCAGTTCGCGATTTTACTCGTATCCCAAGGAACTTTTTGAGACAACGTTGTTTATTACCTTCGCTAATGCTCAATCTATTTGTAAACCAAAGTTCATCAATTTTTGTTTCATTAGTTTATGTGTGGAAGTCTTAATCGTGAGGTCCGTGGAAAAATTTAACACGTATTTAAAATATAATGTGAATGTATTCTTTATAAGTACCTACTTAAGTCTAACTTTCGAATTCTAATTTAATTATTGTTTAATGACGAGCCAATAGTACTCAAAAAATGTTGTGTACCATGGAAAAAATAACATAAAATGCACACTAAAATTTAACAGAATAGCAAAACAGCAGTATACCAATCTACCAAATTTGTGTAGGGTACGTCGGCCTACCCCTGATTGCATTACTGCAAGTCTCACTCTGTGGCCACAGGGACGCTGTTATTTGATACGCAGCCAGTCATTTGGACTGGTTTATTTAATAAACATGTTATTGAATTATGAAGTAGATTTATGTATAGGAATTATTTGCTTGCTGATTATAATTACTAGTATAGATTGCAAAAAGCAGTGATAGTCAAATCGGGGGTCTTCGAGTTCGGAACGAAAACATTTTGCTTCAGATTAAAAAGTTACAGGTGTTAATTTTTTTTTGTTATCTTGTGCGTATTAATTAGTTATCATTTGCTTTACAATAATAATAATATATAAGCTACGAATTCCAGACAGATACGTAAGAACTTAGTACACACGGCTACAGGTCAACCTATACAAATCCAGTTTAAGCGGATCTCGCATTGTATAGACTTCCCATACAGTAGAAGGCCAGCGTAAACTGGTTTTGAATAGCTTGATGTGTAGCCGTGCGAACCTATAAATAATAATAATAATAGCCCCACCGCCGTATCTCCACGTCGTCGTCGTGGTGGGGCTTGCGTGCTCCAATGATTCTTAAGGCTATGCCGGTAGAGCTACTCATGCCGGTTTAGGTTTAAGTTGAGGAGCCAGACAAAGAGGGATACACTCCAAGCCAAGGTGGAACAGCGTACGCCGAGGGCTCCATGGCTAGGGGAGGGCTTAGTCGTTAGTATGCGGACTCTGGACAATAGGGGAAATCCAGTTTTAATCTACCCTTGCTACGGTGAATGCAGGGCTCTGCCGTGGTCGACCGATAAAGTCCCTAGCTACTCGTGGGATCAAAATGATTACTAGATCAAAGACAAAAAAATCTTCACAGGCTAATCTGCCACATAACGATGACGAACACACCCGTGTTTCCTCATCATCCTCCACGACGTCTCTTTTTCCATCAATGTCATCATCATCACCATCCTTCTGTATTTCTCCAACGCCATCATCAACAACCAGTATACAGTCAGCGGATGTTGTACAGGAGACAAACTTTGTCAACACACCTGTGCCCACCACTAGTACTGAAATTATTCGTAGGAAATGGAGTACTGAAATGAACAAATTCATTCTACGAACTTACCTTCATCTAACTAATATGGAAACTGACAATAACGCATATCTTCTACCCCTTCACACAAAATTCTTAGAAAAATTTCCAAGTATGCAAGTTAGCCGACAAAGAATAGGTGACCAACGAAGAGCTATAATTAGACAGAAATTATTACCACAAGAGACAATAGATCAGATTTATAATGAAGTAAGAGCAGAGCTGCAAATAATTCAAACTCAAATACAACAACACCCCACACAATCTTCAATACCAGTAAACACGCAATCTATGCAACGCATGAAATGGACGAACGAATATAATGAAGCTATAATTAGAATATACTACAAAATAACTCAACTCGAGACCAATAAAACAGGCTATAGAAAACACTTACACGAAGAATTTATAAATCTTTATCCGAACTTAGCACACATTACAGAACAAAGATTATCAGACCAGAGAAGAGCCATTATTAATAACAAATACATTAACGATGCTAGACTATTACAAATTAAAAAACAAGTAACTGAAGAATTAAGGCATACAACAACACAGTCAGATACCGATTTTGAATACTCAAACACACGCACACGAAATAATATAGAACACCCTGAAGAACACGAACATAACATCCATATTTACCTAAGCTCTAACACAGTAACAAACACATATACAACAGATCTACCTCTAAACTCTAGCACTCATACTTACATGGCTACACAAACAGTCATAGACACACAAAATACAGAACTCACACACACGGAAGATAACTTCCTGGACAACATAGATATTGGACAACGTGACTCCTTGCAAGCTAGCCATAATGACACTGCTGAAATCAACCCAGAAATAGAAGATAACTTTCAACAATCTCTTTTACATTTCACTAATATACACCCGACTAATAGACCATACATCCCTAAACAAAAGACATCTCGCAAGTTTGCTGCCATTGTAAATTATATTAACACTATCATATTTCCTAAGTACGCAAATATTGATACTGACTTCATCACCTTACAAAATCTTATTTATTGCGGAGCATGGACAGCGGCTAAATGTAATGGAGCAAAAATTTCACACAACCTACAAACTGAACACCAAAGACGAACACCAAGAAAACCAAATTGGCAAATTAGGTTAGAAAAGAAAATAGGGTACTTGAGAGCAAATATAGGAAGACTAACACAATATATTAGGGGTAACAGAAGTAGAAAAGTAATTAACGCAGTAGAAGCAATCAAGACAAAATATCAATTACACGCACAATATGAAAACTCTAACACACAAGTGGAACATTTCTTAGATACTTTAAAACAAAAGCTTAATGCAGCAACCAGTAGACTTAAAAGGTACATAACATGCACAAACCGTAAAGTCCAAAATATAAAATTTGCCAACAATGAGAAAACGTTTTATAGAAACCTGACAACACCAAATTCCAATCATAACATAGAGGCGCCTTCAGCTGACACACTCCGAAATTTCTGGGCAAATATATGGGAGAATCCTGTACTCCACAATCATCATGCAAACTGGATAAACGAAACAGAAACAGAAATACCAGAAATGGAGTTTGAATTTATACCAATAGAAACATTCGTAGACGTTATCAAGCGCACACACAATTGGAAATCACCAGGTACAGACAACATCCACAATTATTGGTATAAAAAATTTACTTATCTATACCCGTACATCCACAATCATCTAAACACATTCATACAATCACCACATTCATTGCCAGCATACATAACACAGGGAGTCACATACATGATCGCTAAGGACACAAATGATACTATGAACCCAGCCAAATATCGACCAATTACTTGTTTGCAAACCCTATACAAAATCCTTACAGCCTGCATAAGTGAAGTGATTTCCAAACATTTATCAGAAAATGACATATTAGCAGAACAACAAAAAGGATGTCGCAAAAACAGTCAAGGTTGCAAAGAACAACTAACTATAGATGCAATTACTATGAATAGTGCAATTAAAAAAAAGAAGGATATCCATACAATGTTTATAGATTACCAGAAAGCCTTTGATTCCGTCCCACATAGCTGGTTACTTCATGTCCTAAATCTTTACAAAATCCATCCAACACTCATTTCATTTCTTAAAACTTCTATGCTGAATTGGCAAACTGTCCTCAAAATAAATCAAACTTCTACAACTCTGATAACTGAACCTATTTCTATCCAACGAGGAATATTTCAAGGAGATGCTCTGAGTCCTTTGTGGTTCTGTTTGGCACTCAATCCTTTATCATACCTATTAAATAAAACTGAAGCAGGATTTACACTAACAAACAATGACACAGAATATACTCTATCACACCTAATGTACATGGATGATATAAAACTTTACGCAAATGACAAAGATACTTTATATAAATTAGCAGATACAACAAAACAATTCTCTCAGGATATTTGTATGCAGTTCGGAGTGGATAAATGCAAAATTCTGTCAGTTAATAAAGGTAAAATCCAAAGCAATAGGTACACACTCGAATCCGGAGAATCTATAGAGCCAATGGATGAACATGGCACATACAAATACCTAGGCTTTAAACAATCTAGACAGATACAACACAAAATTATTAAACAAGAACTGCTAAAAAAGTTCTCACATCGCCTCAACTTAGTTTTAAAAACACACCTCAACTCTAAAAATATAATAAAGGCAGTCAACACATTCGCAATACCCATCCTCACCTATTCTTTTGGTATAATACAGTGGTCGAAATCTGACATCAAACAACTACAACGCACCATTAATACACTCCTCACCAAACACAGGAAACATCATCCTAAATCATGCATACAGAGACTCACCCTGCCACGCCTAGAAGGGGGCAGAGGGCTGATAGACTTACACAATCTACACAACAAACAAATACTTTCACTCCGAACTTACTTTCACGATAAATCTCTACACTCTCCACTACACAAACACGTAATAGAAGTAGATAAAAAACTCACACCACTAAATCTACAAGACAAAAACACTCAAACACAGGAACAACTCATAAGCACGCAACAAAAAATTACACTCTGGGCTGATAAGGCTTTACACGGAAGACACAGAGCCTATTTGAGCCTACAACATGTCGACAAAAGCAAGTCGAACGAATGGCTCAAACGAGGAGAGCTGTTTCCTGAGACCGAAGGTTTTATGCTTGCAATTCAAGACCAAATCATAGCAACACGCAATTACAGGAAGTTCATCATAAAAGATCGCAACCAACCGACTGACCTTTGTAGACACTGTAATAATGCCTCCGAGACTATCCAACATATTACAGGTGCATGCAAATCTTTAGCCCAGACTGATTATAAACACCGCCATGACCAAGTGGCCTCAATCATTCACCAGCATCTAGCACATAAATACAAACTAATAACAGATATGCACCCATATTACAAATATAAACCCGAAATCATATTAGAAAATAGACACCATAAAATCTACTGGGACAGAACAATTATAACCGACAAAACCATTCACTACAATAGACCCGACATTACTGTACATGATAAAGTCAATAAAATCGTTTATTTAATCGACATAGCCATTCCTAACTCGCACAACATTCAAAGCACAATATCGGAAAAACTAAGCAAATATCAGGACCTCGCTATAGAAATTAAAACTCAATGGAAAGCACAAACAGTACACATCGTTCCCATAGTCCTTTCATCTACAGGTATTATACCCAAATCTCTTACACGAAGCCTCAACATTTTAAATATGCCCACCTACACACTCCACATGCTTCAGAAAGCCACCATTCTTAACACCTGTCGCATCACCCGAAAGTTCCTAACTTCTTCTACATTATCTTCTACCTATTCAATATAAGCTTCACAAGCTTGGCTTCGGCCCGCATGTGAGGTCCTTTTTACTCTCCCAAAAAGAGAAGAAAAATAAAAGAAAAATATAAATAATAATAGTAAACGGTAACGCAAAACAAAGTAAAAAACCCTTCATTTTTGAACGATGTTTGTCTAAAATCAGTTTACAAACAACATTTTCTATACTGCTATTGCTCTTTTCTTGAAATAAAGAAATCATTTTATAAAAATCTACTTTATCTTTAAGAGATTGTATAAAGATATAAAAGTATCTACAGTGCTAAAGTAAACGCACGCAAGAATTAGCGAAACGTTCGCCGTCTGCGTAACGCGATTGTGAGCTAACGAAGCATGCGGTGTACTACAGCTTTATATCGCTAGGGAGGAGACGAACGATATATCGATGATAGCTATATTTTTTATAAGTATAGAAAACTTTGCATGCTGAAGGGGGATATAGGTATTGTTTCGTATTTGGAGAAGGTTTAAACAGAGGTAACATGTTTTTTGTTAGTAACACAATTTTTGACCTGGGAATCGAAATCAGGACCTTATGTTCGGAACTTGTGACTGCCGATGATATACCTAGTCCATAAATATTCTATATGTAAAGAATATAAATTTAAATACGACATTCTTCTTTTATATTTTACTACATTTCCGCCCACGGCTTCGCTCGCGTGATTTCTCGACTTTTCTCTTCTATAATATGCATGTTTACTTCATAATAACTTTCTCTTGAATCACTCCATCTATTGCTGTAAAGCTGCACTAAAATCTACTGCATTAAAACCCCTTGCATAGTTTAAAAGATCTAAGTGTACAAACAGCGAAAGCGACTTTGTTTTATACTGTGTAAAGATCTACAAACTTATCCACCATAGTGAGTGTTTTATATTATTACCAAGCAATCTTTGATACTGTACTAAAATGCAGTGTTCCACAGGGAGGATCACATTAAAACATGACTATCGATATCGATAAAAATGTTTTAATAAAATACATTTTTATTACGTGATAATCTCAGACCATAGTTTGTTCTTGTAAATGCCGTAAAATTTTTGAAATGCACAATCATCAAAATAAATTAAATAAGCCATGTAAACCTCGCCAAACTACGTTTATTTCAATGGGCAAGCTCGTCAAAAACCGCGGTACCGGACGGTGCACTCTTTACCCGTGCTTCACGGTTATTTAACCACCCCTACTTCAGATGAGGGCACGAGAATATGCACTGGCATTTGTATTTTGGAGTTAGGAAAAATGAAGTGCCTACAGGCACTGTTGTCAATAAAATACCGTTTTCTGACGATACGTAGTATTAGCCACTAAATATTTTCTGATACTATTTAGTATAAGCAATTAAATATTTGTTTGTAGTTAGTCAATTATGCTCCCAATGTTTTCTAAAACCCTGTAAATGCTACTTTCTGATGAAATGTAGTATTTTTACTTAATAGTGTTTTGCTAACGTTACCAAATAATGTTTTCTGACGTTAAGCAGCTGTAATCAGTTTATCTTAAAATAAGAATTACAAATAGACTTTTAATCCCCTAATCAAAGTCAAAATTTTTTTAATGGATACAAGAACAGAAATTAGTATTGTCGCGTTAAAAACGCTATTTTTTATCGCTTAACCGTAAGAAGTACCTAATTCTATTTCAATGTTTATTATTCGCGTAAGTGTTAGATAAACCTGACTCATAATACCTCCATATCGCTCGCACCTACCTACAGTTTATTTTAGTTGTACTTCTAGCGTTGAACAGGAATTAATTTCCTCGTGGATAATGGAATAAAAACATTGAGTGTTATTTGCTTGTCACCTCACGCGAGAGGTAAAAGACAGCCTTTATTAGAGGTGTTGAAATAATACTGTCATTATGTTGTACTTAAGGCGAATAACTTTACCTCAAGATGTTTAAAACGATAATGGATTGAAGGTTTCGCGAGTAAATATTTGAAATTTAATTGCTAGACTGAAACACTTTTGACAATTTGAATTATTAATAAACATTTAATTAACAAGTAGGTAATATGGGTCTGATTATAATATTGCCTTCCTATTGACACCTAATGAAATTACAAACAATATCTTTGACATCAAACTATCGGCCAATAAATGTAAAATAAAGACTAGTTTTGTACCTAATGTTATTCAAGAACTGTCACAATTGAAATATCGATCGATTATTTTCAAGACAAACCGTCAGAATACGAACATATTGGTACCACCACGTGTTATTACGAAACCATAGAGCTCTCCCAAGCACCCATGACATAACACGTTTCATTAATAAAGGTAATATTTCAATATATGGTAATACAGCCAATGTGGGGTGGTTAATGATAGCAATAACACTAGCAATCGGGAATGAATAAAAGGTGTAATTTATGTGTTTCTACCCCCGAAATGTGGCCGCGCAATTACAGGCTGTACGGGGTACGGTAGGGAGGTGAAGCTACGACGATAGATTGGCTTATTAAAATTATGGGAAAGAAATTAATTGGTTTATTTTATGACTTTAATTACAATTTTAATACGAATGAAATGTGTCATTAATGTAGACAGAGATTTTTGAGATACGATATAAATTACGATTAAAATAAACTAAAGATGCTTAGCGTGAACTTTTTTTTTCGATATTAAGTTGATGTCTTAAAGATACTAGAAGATACTAAATATATGACAGTAATTTTGAAGGGACAAGCCCATCGGCCACGTCAACTTCATGCAACCAGGCAGGTGGGTGAAGCTAGTTACCGAGTGGGAACCACGCAATCCTATTCGTGGACGAGATTAGCTGATGAGACATTGGCAAGATCTGGATCGCTTTTTGCGAGGATAGAAAATTTTGGATTGAGTTAGGGAAGCCTTTGCCTAGCACTGCGACACAAAACGGGGCTACATAAAAAATGTTATGTCTCATCCCTATAATATGATTTTTTCAACAAAAAACCAAGACTATCCCACTATCGAAGAGTTTTTGAACCATTCACGACATTGAATTAGTATGATTTTGTTATACCTTATCAGTTCTTTTCCGTCTACGTTAGATCGATACTTTTATGTCAAATCGCACACACGTCGCAAATTTTAAAAGTAAGAATGACACTTTATATCGAGCAAGTCCCATCCCTTTCGACTTTAGGAGAAGCCCATCCTACTGGAGGGAAATGCTAATGATTTCCCTTCAGACACAATTTTAAAGGTAAAATCGTAATGAATATTCTATTTTAGTTCTATACTGTTCTATTATAGATTTGTGCCATTGTTGCATAATTCTCTTTAAATGTTTTTGTTCTTAGTTATCAACTGTGAGTCGCTATTTGATTGTATTATGTTATTTGATCATTGTTGCGTGTACCTATAAGTAATATCATTTTATTATAATGGAATTGCGATCAAAACTGATTCTTATTAAGTGTATTTAAACATAAATATTCACGGATGAACAAGATCTCCATTTGTTCTTATAAAGTAGTACTTAGATAGTAATTGGTTCCGTTTAATAACTGTACTCAACTGACTTATCTGTACTCAAGCAAAGGTAAATAACTACAACGTGTAACATAATAAGCGCAAATAAGTCACAGAAGTCAAGTAGCAGTAGATATGCATACTGTTGCGTCTCGTACGTACCTCAATCCGCTTCCTTATCCTTTTATCCTTCCTCTCCCTTTTCGTTAAATAGGCTCGGCAACGCATCTGCAATCCTTTGGTATTGCAAATGTTCATGGGTGGCGATGATTAATTACCACCAAGTGGCTCGCTTGCCTGGCTGCCGAATGCCTCATTAGTCTAGTGGTCCTAAGCGCGACTGCTATGCTAGAGGTCCTGGGTTCGATGCCCAGGTCGAGCAAAGTGTTATTGGGTTTTTCTATGAAATTCTCAGTAGCAGCTCGAAGTCTGGATTTGTGCCCGGTTAGTAGCAATAGGCTCGCCCCCTATAACATGGGATCTAAACGTACCGGCGAAATGTGGGTGTACATTAGTACACCTCTGCCTAACCCTAGCGTGATGGTATGTTATGGCTCGCCTGCTCGTTTGCCGTGTAATCCCATAAAAAAAGTAAATAAAAAATATTCTACTCTACTACCATATAGTACGAAGGACTACTCTACTGCTTATATCTAAAGAAATCTCTTCCAGCAGATATGCGACAGGAGAATTTAAAATAAGAAATAAAGACACCAAACCGTGTGAAAATGCTATTTAGTTTTACCTTCAAAGAGCAAAGGATATAATCTTGATCTGGCCACATGTTCAGCATAAATTCTAGAGATATTTGCGTGGATACTACTGAATAGAGAAATGTTGTTCTTATCGGAATGTACTACGAAATGTGGTATGTAGTAAGGATAAGCTCAATACTTGAACTAGCTTTGTAAAGAACTGGGTTGTTATACTTTCGGTATTGCATTAAAACTTGACTATAGTTTTAAATAGGGACCATAGCTACATCATCATCATCATCAACCCACTACATTTTCCCACTGCTGGGCACGGGTCTCCTCTCAGAATGAGAGGGATTAGGCTATAGTCCACCACGATAGCCTACTGCGGGTTGGCAGACTTCACATGCCGACAAGAAAATCTCTTAGGCATGCAGGTTTCCTCACGATGTTTTCCTTCACCGTTTAAGCGCGTGATAATTAATTATTAATACGCACATGACTTCGACAAGACAGAGGTGCCTTGGATTCGAACTCGAGACCTTTGACTTGGCAGTCCAATGGTCATATCACAAGGCTATCACTGCACTCATATAATCTCACTCATATCATAGCTACATAAATAAAGTTTGTTAAAGATACTTTTACAACGTAACGTTTTTTATCTTACGACCTCTGAGAAGAAACGCCAAACCAAACTCGGGGAATCATGGTCTCTTTTAAAGTCCTATGCGAGTTTTACAATGTGGGGCGAAATCTCTACAGGCCTTTCTAATAAAGAGCCATAGCAGCTTTAAGTTGACATGTCCTGACTGAGGGCACGCATACGAGTAGCTCAACCATTTTCTTAGTAGCTCATATCCCGCAAAGGGTTAGGCAGACGTGTATGAATGTTCACCCACAGTTCGTAATTACATGTAGGTATCGGGGGGCGAGCCTATTGACATTTAGTGGGCACAAATCCAAACTCCGAGCTGCTACTGAGATTTTTATAGAAAAACTCAATAACCTCTGATCCTCAGGACGTCTAGCGTAGTTATTTCTTTCTTTCTTTCTTGTAGTGGCGCTTGAGACAAATAAACTGATGGTGCAGTGTACTAAAAATAAAGTATTTAAAAATGAAACTTGGACAACCCTAGACTGCGTATCATAATCTAGACTAAGTTATGGTAGGAAATCTATATTCGTTTTCAGAAAAATAGAAACAAAAAAGGTCTTAAGCCGTGAAAGGTGCGAACTCAACACGAGTAATAAACCGAATTACTTCTTAAACATATTCGTACAACAAAAGTAAAACATTGTTACTGTTTTGTTTAACCCTCGCTCTTAGGAATCTTCTAAACACATACAAAACAACCGTAACGCTTCAACAAAACGTAAACATTTTTACTTCCCATTTACCCAAAACCATTATACATACTTTACTCCTACATAAATATAATAATTCCACCTCATATGCCATTTACATAGAACAGATGTTCTAAGCGTAGAGTTAGCATTCGGAATTATATGTTTGCACCAAAATGTATACGCGAAAACCTACCTTTGACACTTATCTTTAAGGGGTAAATTCCTTGAATTAATGTGTACATTGCGCAACAGACATCGCTGACAAATGTGTGCAGGGTACGTCCTTTAGGATGTCGCCTCAGATTGAATGCAGCGATCGTCGCGAGGTGAATTGATCTAAGATTGTTAAGGGGAGGTCACATATGGAGGATGCTGGAGGATGACACGGAGAATTGATTAGCGGTTTTGCGGTTGTTGCAGGGGATTAGAAATTTAGGATGATTGTCAACAGTGTGAGGCCAGATAGTGTAGGCTTAGCAGAATAGTGAGTCAAGCACACGACTACCACAAACAATAATGACGTCAGATTTCATGACGACAGCGAAACTAGAATTTAAGAAATGATTAATCAAATATAACTATATTGACACGTAATTAATTTAATTTGCAAATAGTTAATGAAAAAATATATTTTTTTATAGATCTTTCAGCGAACCAGCATTGCCATACAACGTGGCAATGCTGATTCTCAGGAATATTTGGAGAAGTTTTTGATGCCCTTTTTTAATTTTTCTTTTATTAATAAGTACCTATTAGTCAGTTTAGGTTACTTCGCCGGTATGTTTAGGTCCCATATAATAGGCGGCGAGCCTATTGCCATTAACCGGGCACAAATCCAGACTCTGAGCTGCTACTGAGAACTTCATAGATAAACCTAATAACACTTTGCTGTGGATCGAACCCAGGACTTCTAGCGTAGCAGTTACGCTTACATTAGACTAATAGGCAGTCTACAACTACAACTCTAAAACTATGAATATAAAGAAATTCTGTCTTCGTCTTCATACATACACTCACGCCTTTTTCCCACAGGCGTAGGCAGAAACCAAAGACCGCCACTTGCTACGACTCTTGCATATCTCTTTTGCTTCTTCCACATTCATACCTCTTTTCGTACACACGCGCCGGTTGTGAGTGCTACGCACCTGACCTTTTCGTCGTAATAACTTAAATAAACTTTTCATTTTTAAAAACAGCTGCAATAATGTATATTGTTACAATATACCTATTTGAATATCTACGGTAGTTGTATCGCTATTTAAAAAAACCTAACACCCAATCATCGTCCGTAGACTTACAATTTTCAATAGCCTAACTATCTTTTAAAATTTTCAAAGCTAGATAAAAAATTCTTATTTCTTTTCTCAAAGGCTGCCTCACAAAAATCTTAACAAAAAATAGAAACTCCATGATTAAATTGTTTCTTCGGATAAATCCTAATAAGAAATTTTCACTGTTGGCTGGGTTGCGTTGTTTTGCTTCAGTTAACGGTAGATGGTGGGAAGAGGGGGGAGGGGGTAGATTGATTATGTGCTCACGCACCGTCGGACATGTGAGGTAATTAAATGTAATGATTGTGGCAAACTGTGATTTTTTTCTTGTTTGTATTTTGTATTATGTCGTGAATTCGTGACTTAGTTCTTGTACTCGTAAGTTTTGGTAAAAGGAAAGTATTTTATATATTTTAGTTTTAATCTAGTGTAAAATCGTTCGTTGATTCACTGACGCACTAGTTGCCTTGTGAGGGCAAACAATAGATTTTGCACTGTTCTGCAACATGACGGGTTGTCAGTCATTTGTTTTATATATTTACGAAAGTTTCGAAGCAAACATTGAAATTTAAAGTTTGTTAGTCATTGCGTTTATTTCTAAGTTAAGGTTCGATTTCACTGTCATAACTGCTACTCTCCAATTAAATTAAAAATGGTACAGATTTTGTATGAAATAAACACCCGAGTAATTTAACGAGAATATATTTTGAGTTATTGAAATACGGCCTTATTATGTTTCTAATATTTCTAAAGTAGGTACCTACTTATTATTTCATGTTTTCACAAATAATCTTCGATAGCATGAGCCTTAACCTATATCATTTAACAACACACTCAAAACAACACTTGATGTCAATTTTAACATACCAAGGGCCTTCTAAAAACAACTCGCTATAAACCGCACAAAAAAAAGAAAATAAAAGAAAAAATCCCTTGTATTTTCCACACGTTCGCCTTTTAACTCGCATCCTAAGATTCGATATTATCCCCTTCATCCGCAACCCTTGTTTCCCCACTATTTAAGTGGCAAATAAAAATGTTATCAATCGAGACCAACCGAGTGCTACTCTATCCGGATTATGTCCGTACACTGTGGTTATCCTAACGTTTATTTTTAGACAAGTAAAAGAATATCTTTTCGTATTTTTAGGTATTTTCCATGCAAAGATTATTAAGTTATTTTAGTGAAGGAAAAATACGACCGCAGGCAGGATTCAAACCTGCGTCTTCTGGTTAAGTACACCAGACGCTATGATCGCTAAGCCACGTGATGTCATCTCAAGAAACGTTAATTAAAAATATGAAGGCAAATTTTTGACATGGCGGTTGGGACTAGCGGTGGCTTAGCGGTCTGGTGTACTTAACCAGAAGACGCAGGTTCGAATCCTGCCCGCGGTCGAATGGTATGATTTAAGGGAATGATAAAACGTAAAAAAGAGAATGCCTTGCTTTTTAGCGGCTGAAGGTAACTGTACTGTAAGTTTATAGGTTATATTTCTTGGGTCGATATAGTGTGCTTAGATTTTTGTATTAGCAGAATTCTCAGAAGAAGAAAAATAAAGCTTTTGTTAAAAAGTCGTTGATTTTGGAAAGTTAAATCATGCGTCTCGAGCTTGTTATCGGATAAATCGCTCAATAAAATATATTTTATAAACCAACATTTATTTACGAAACTTTAAACCCAAGGTAGTTTTGTCACGTTACTAAATACGTTTTCTTTTCTTCTTCGCAACTTTATCATGCAATGTAAGTAAGTTTAAAACTAACCCAACAAACATAACTTGGCCATAAGCCTTACTCCCCTATGTTTATCAATCGGGACCAACTGCCGGTGTGTCCGGATTACGCCCGCAGCCGCGGACACCCTACTGTTTGCGTTTCTTGTTTGTTTTTGCCCGACTGCGGCAAAAAGAAGAGTAATGATTAGCTGTGTGTGCTAGGTTTTGGGGTAATTATTCGGATGTCTGAGTCCTTTGTTGGAAATTCTAGATAATTTATCCAGTTGGCTGATAAAGAGGAAGAAAAAGGAAGTTTTAAGCTGTGTGAAACTCGATAATAAATGATATTTATATACTGTAAGTAATTATTTGCGTTACGTGACTGAGTTATGTTGTCTTAAGGGTCCATATCGGAGGATACAGGCTCAAATCACACATTTTTCTTATTTTGGTACTTTTTATGCGTTGATCTATAGGTACATATAGTCTGTAATTGCAAAATAATGGTAAAAAGTAAGTGGACTAGTAGTAATTAACTATACTGGAGCCGAATTAATGTTCCTTTTTTTGAAAACGGGAGTCAAATAGTGAATAGGTTACTAATAACAAGCCACCTTTCGATATCATTACTGCGTCAAATAATGGTAGAGCCACCCATAATTCTTTCTTTCTTTTGTATATTAATGACCTATGCAACATATACATCGAAAATGCAAAAGTCTTCTCGTATGCCAATGACACTTCTGTGGTGTTTACTGGGAACTCGTGGCACGACGTAAAACTAAAAACAGAGATGGGTATGGCCCAAGTTGCCAGCTGGCTCAATAACAACCTACTCACGCTTAACACATCTAAGACGAATTACGTATGCTTTAGGAGGACACAAGCAAGTGACGATTTTAACATAAAAATCCATGGTTGCGGAGATCCAAAAAATAAAAGTTGTGCCTGTCTATGTATTTCCAAAATTTCGCAGACTAAGTACCTGGGAGTAGTAATTGATCAACGTCTAACATGGTACCAGCATCAAGAACAGGTTACTAATAGAGTTAGGAGACTGAGCTGGATGTTTAAATCATTGCGTCACATTGCTCCAAAAGATATAATCACTAAGCGGGAATCTAATAGAAACATCCTGAATGAGGTATATTTGGCTCTGGTGCAATCGGTTTTATTGTATTGCATCACGGTTTGGGGAGGTGCAACTAAAACCCAAACTTCTATACTTAGAGCGCGCCCAGCGTGCCCTTATTAAGATAATGTACTTCAAAAACATATTATACCCTACAAATAGCCTTTATACTATCAGCAATATAATGTCGATAAGAAAGTTGTATATAATACAAACTATCTTGAAAAAACATAAAACCCTACCACTGGATTCACAAAAATTTACGAAAAGAAGGAAAGACTTGGTGGCTCCAGTTCCCCGGACTAAAACCGTGTTTGCATGCAGACAATTCAATAAACGCTCAGCCGAACTATACAATAAGGTAAACAAAAAAATATACATATACACAAAAACTACGTATGATTGTAAGAAAACCGTAACAAATTGGATCAAAAAACTCACGTATGAAGAGACTGAGGCACTTCTACAATACATTAAATAGATAATATGTTACTCAACACACGCACACACACACACCCATGCACGCACACACACACACACACGCACACACACACACACGTGCGCACGCACACCCATCACACACACACTTACACAATTTTCTTTAAATTACATTTAACTTAAAAATAAATAGGATATTAGAAATAAGTAATTACCCATTAGTTTAATATTTGTTACTATTATAATTATTTTGTTATGGAAGAGCGGGGCCTCCTAACACAGGCAAAAATTTCTTAAAAGGAGTCCCTAAACACAATCACCCATTTGTTGTAACAAATTTCTGAAATAAAACATTTTGTTTTTTTTTGATAATCCTGACATAATGTCAAGCCCATACAGACATAGTTCAATGTCTAGATTTTTTAAGGAGCACAAATGTATGGGATTCGGAAACTATTCTTGATGTTAAAGTTCTAGCGTTGGATTTATAGGTTCAGGATAGAATGGATGAGTCTCCGTTCAAGACGAGCGTCTAGTCTGTGGTTGATTTTTCAAAGTAATTCGATTTATAGCTGGCCATCCTTTTGTCGGGAAATAGATGAAAAATGATATTTTATTGACTGTTTTTACCCAACTATAAAAAACAAAATGTTTTTTTACACGCGTAAGGTATTAGTGTTTAATT
This sequence comes from Subacronicta megacephala, assembly GCA_958496365.1. Taxonomy (NCBI): domain Eukaryota; kingdom Metazoa; phylum Arthropoda; class Insecta; order Lepidoptera; family Noctuidae; genus Subacronicta; species Subacronicta megacephala. The sequence goes on along the minus strand of OY292529.1, from coordinate 540,638 downwards.
CTTTTTTGCTTCTAGAGATCTTCATGCATAGGTATTAATATTTAATTTATTAACGCTTGGGCCACGGGGTAGGAGAACGCACCTTCTTTTTAAAGACATTTCTAAGAGACCTGTTGACCTTTGACTGTTGGCCGGTGAGCAGTTATTCTTAGGTCAAAGAATTGTATTGTCACTCAAAGTGGCAATGCTGCCAGTCTTCTGGACACCTCGACCTCTAGGCGTGACAATTTATTCTTCTATTGAATACATTGTGTAAATAGACTATTTTAATATTTCAGTTTTATCTTGGAAATAAGATACCTATATGTAAATAAAATACTATAAAGTTTACACTTATTAAAAGCATATATGTATAAGAATCAATAAATAGATTCCATAAAGAAACCAAATTCATCAGTTATTAGAATCATCAAAATCAACCTAAAAGTAAATACCACGATTATTAACCATCAACAAAGTCACAAACGTTGTCCCGACTCACATAAATACGTACATACAACAGTAAAAATTAACATCAGCTAACACGAAGCTTATTATTGTGTACACAAAGAAGGCACGCAATTTTCCCGACACTCACCACGTCAAAACCACTGTCATACCATTTGAGGCAAGATAATTTACTCGCGTAAATAGCTATTGTGGTGGCCAATTATATTTGTGCTGGATAGGACGGTTTTCAGAGTATTGAGTGATATGTTATTCGCTTTATTTCACACTAGCTTTCCGCCCGCAGCTTCACCCGCGTTTGCATTTTTATTAGGGATCTCTATTTTTTTTTGAAAATGTAATATAGTCTATGTCACTCAGTGAAGATGCAGCTTTCTAATGGTGAAAGAATTTTTGAAATCGGTCCATTAGTACTTGTGTGAAAATATTATAAACATAGATACAAAAACACAAATGTTTCCTCTTAATAATATTAGTTTAGATACAACTTATCTAGGTATGTATTTACTCTAGTGGTTACGTTACGTTAGAGATCTGGGGTTCTCAGTTCGACTTAAATGTTATTGGGTTGGTATAGTAAATTCTCTGTTTTAATTTAGTACAAAACTCTATGGCCTTTTTATGGTTTTATGGTTTTATGGTCTTTTCTCAGAATGAGAGGGATTAGGATTTAGTCCACAACGCGGCCTAATGTGAGTTAATAGGCAGAAGAGATAACAAAAAGTTAATATGGCAAATGCACGGTGGCCAGCAAATCAAGTTACCAAAAAATAACAAATTTTGAGTTGATTTTGAACTTAATCGTCAACATTTTAAGGTTTATAATGATTTTGGAAAATTTAAAGTTTTGTATAACCTGATGTGCTGCGACTGTACCTACAGAAAGTATTACGCTCTCTATAAAAGTTTTAATAGAAAATGTTACAATATACGTACTATGGTAATTTTATGTGAATTTCAAATGAGGTTTTTTTTCATATTTTTTTGCAATTTAATAGTAATTGACATAATAGTATAATTGTCATTTCACTTAAGTTTTAATGTATTGTTTAAGTACTTAATTAATATATTTTAACATTGCATGCCACAAGGCAGAAATATAGTGATACGAATTTTATTAATATATTTCAGATTCTTGTTAAACCTATGATCGCAATAAAATAATTTGAATTTGAAAAAAAAAATCGCTTTACAATATTATCAGATCTGTGTGATCCCAAATTGCTCTCAATCTCATCGCCAAAAAAAGGCCATTTTCTCAAATGACGCAAACAAAAGCACTCGTATCTTCTGAGGGAGTGGCAGAGATGTCAGTGGGTCTTGACTAATGTATGCGCAGCCCCCTACGTCGGAGATACCGTGAATATACGGCTGTGGTTAGGTTAATGTAGATGTGTGGCAAAATTGCGGAGCGTGCTTAGATTGTACGTAGTTAGGTATATAGATTGAGGCATCCCACACACATGTGGGTAGATTTGTATGAATAGAGGTAAAGTTTAGTAGCATATCATCACGCTTGTCTTCCAGAAGAGTTAAGCAAAGCTGTACTAATACGGTATTTTTGTCTCATGTTATAGGGGGCGACATTATTGCCATTACCAGGCACAAATGATAAACAATATTCATTTCTGTAAACAGCGCCTTGTAAGACACTTTTACAATTAAATGTTTTATTTATTATTTTAACGTAAATTGCGCTGGCGTTTCCTGTGGGATTTTTGAGAAGAAACGCCGAAACAAACCCAGAGAATCATGGTCTCTTTTAAAGTCCAGGCAATAGTAATATTGTTAGATATGCGAGTTTTACAATGTAGGGCAAAATCTAAAGGAGCCTTTTGGAGAAAGAGCCATAGCAGCTTTGAGTTGACCTGTCTTAACTGAATGCCACGCATACATCAGTGTTGTGTAGCTCAATTATTTTTAGGGTGCTCCCAACTCCACACACAAATTCAATTTCCAAGCTGTTGAACTGAGTATTTTGTAGAAAAACCTCATAATACTTTGCTCGATCTGTTATTCTAACCAAGGAAATCTAGTGCAGCAGTCGCGCTTACGAAGACTCGACTGCTGAGGCAGTTCCTACTCATAATAGTAATATTATCATTTTATGCTCCTATTTTCAAGAAATCTTTTACTTCCTCATGGCTTTCGGCCACTTTTAAAGATCATGGAGGATATTCTAACGAGAAAAAAGCTCCAAATTACTCACTCACACAGTAAATTTTTATCGTCACGCATTCGATCTCAAAGAACCCGGACTTTTGCGAATCCCCCTGTAAATCTCGTAAAATTAGCTTGGGCTACGTCGAATCGTGCGATGTGGATGTTGCTCGATAATGGCTTCATGTAGCAATAAACAGCGGAGATAAGTGGCGGCTGAACAAGTGCGGGCTTAATACCGGCGGTGATACTATTTGATTGAGGGCTGAAAGACCGACTGAGGAATTGTATAGAGTTGGAAGTTTTTTTTTCCATTGTAGTAACATACCATTAAGTCTGTTAAATCCCGAAGGTCCCAGAGACCTACAATTTGGGTGTCTTCAAAACGAGAGTGAATAGGTATCTTCTAGACAAGCGCGCTCCATCGTAGACCACTTCAATGCTTAACATCAGGCAAGCTGTGGTCAAGCGTAAGCATATCTGTGATAAAAAAAAAGGTTTAGGCAAAGGTGTACAAATGTATATCTACACTTCGCCGTTATGTTAAGGTACCCTATTGCCATTAACTGGGCACAAAGACCATCACTTTTAGGTTCATAAAATAGGCGCGCCCCATATTACATGGGACCTGTTTAGGTCCCATGTAATACCGGCGAAATATGGATGGATGTTAGTAAACCTCTGTTCACTCCCTTGGCTTGGCGTGATGGTATGTAGGTACATGAACATGAATTGATATTTTCAGTTGTTAAGTCTTACATAATAATTCACTCTCAACTAATGAAAGATTTTACTGAAACAACAATACAAGTACATTATTGCTTCGTGGCACAAAATATTTCACAATACTATTGTATCAGCTGAAACGAACCAACAAATCTGCAATTTTTCTTATGTCTTATTGTTCTTCAAGACCTGGTTCCAGACGATACAAATAATATGTAGGACTTTTATATTAATAAAAACCCAAACCAGAATTATTTTATCTAAAGAAACAATTTCCTTTGTAGCTCCTTAAGTAAGTCGAACCCGCGACGTCGTGTATGCTTGATTACTGTTGATTTAGATTTTTTGCCTCGTTAGTCTAGTGGTCCCAAGCGCGACTGCTACGCTAAAGGTTCTAGGTCGAACAAACTGTTATTGAGATTATCTATGAAATTCTCTGTAGCAGCTCGGAGTCTGGATTTGAGTCCGGCAATAGGCTCGCCCCCTATCACATGGGACCTAAACATACCTAAACAAAAGTCTGTGTACATTCGTACACCCACGTTTAATAAGAAATTAGAGTTTTAATTTCAATTTAGTGTACATTGAATAAGGATAAAGGACTCTTATGTTCCTGAATATTTTTTGTATCTATACATATAAAATCCTTTGTCCTGAATGACTGACTGACTGACGGAACAACGCACAGCCTAAACCGCTGATCGTAGAGACCTGAAACTTGGAGAGTGTATTCTTTGTATGACGTAGGCATCCGATAAGAAAGGATTTTCCGAAATTATATCCCTAAGGGGGTGAAAAAGGGGGGCAAAGTTTGTATGGGACAACGTGATTCCTTGGTCCAATCTGCTTCAAATTTTGCATAAACGTTCTTTAACGGAATTGATGGAAGACGTGTGTCGTATTTTATTGAAATTCATCCCCTAACGGACTTAAAAAAGGGGGGAAAGTTATTTTCGGGATGATTTGCTTCGATTTTGATATCAATACTCCTTAGTGCTTTTGATTTAATTAACTTTTTATTTTGACACATGTCATGTCATAAATGTGGTATAGAAAGAAGTGCAATTTTAAGTCTTGAGAGCAAAGTGGTCTTCCACTATTTATACCTTCATAAAAATCGACCCTACGAGGCCTCCAGAATGATAGACCATCGCAATAGCTAAAAGGACATGAATGAATTAATAAGAAATTTACATGTTATTTTTATATTTCAATAAAATAATATAGTGGAACAAATTATTTGGTCTCAATTTTAGATAATTTGTAATATCCCGCCAGAAATAGAAAAAAAAATAAACAGTCAAAATCGTGTTGCCCACGCGAGCGAAGCTGCGGGCGGAAAGCTAGTTGTTCAATAATTTGATTATAATAATTATGGTTATAAAGATTAACATAACATTACGCCTGTACTCCCCGAAGGCTTAGGCAAAGGAGTACTAATGTACACCCACACTTCGCCGGTATGTTTAGGTTCCATGTAATAGGGGGTGAGCCTATTGCCATTAACCGGGCACAACTCCAAGTTTCGTTAGAGAAGCAGATGCGTTGAAAACTTTCTACTCCGGTATTAACAGCTCTATACGCTTCCCATTGTCTGAGGGAGTCGGCGAGATGCTTCGGAAGTTTAAGACCCTTTTCTACGGACGTCCAAGTTCAATAAATTGGAGGGCGACTGCGGCGATGCGGCCGTTAAATTGCCGGGTATGTACCGTGTATACAGGTACCTACTATGTGGTGAATACGATTGTATATACCTACTTAAGTCTATAACGCCTTTAACAATCGAAGGCGAATTACAAAACTGCATTCGATTAGGGTGTTTAATGTTATTTGATACTATGATACCATCACGCCTCCATTCCCCGAAGGGTTAGGCAGCGGTGTACTTATGTATACCCACACTTCGGCGGTATGTTTAGGTCCCATGTAATATGGGCCTATTGCCATAAACCGGGCACAAATCCGTACTCCGATTTTCTACAAAGAATTTCATAGAAATATCCAACTTTGCTCGACCTGGAGATGGAACCTAGGACCTCTAGCGTAGCAGTCGCGCTTAGGTCATAAATTCACATTGTTGTTAAATAATAAATTATTTAAGATTTTCAGGTAGGCTATAAATATATTTACCAGGTACAGGCAAGATTAATATTTTTTTTTGTACAGGAGTCGTATCAAGTTTTTACCTGTGGTTTTCATTTTGATTTAACAACTGAGAAACAAGACTGCCGAACTTGGCAAATTGTGCACAGAATTTTAGGAAACCCTTTGTATTCTCAAATACAGAACTAAACTCGTATTTCAGAGCACTCGGCACTGTAACAAAATGTACCTCGGGCAGTTATGTGAACACCTTCGACGGTGTGTAGGTATCTGAGCTCTTTGGGACTCTGAAGATTTTTACTTTCTGCGTATGTAGGTACAGTTGTCCACAGCGATGGTTTTTGTAACGAATAAAAAATAACTAGGTATATTCGTGTATATTTTTTTAAAGTGAGAAAAGCGGAGGACATGTGGATAGGCTGATGATGATGACGATGATGTTTTTATTAATACAATATGATTATAAAGAACTTTATGTTACAACTAGCTGTTCCCCGCGAATTCACTTGCATCTTAAAAGGATTAACTTATTATAACTCGGCTTTTAGGCGGCGTATATACATGAAACGTACACTTGATTTTGAATTAGACAACTTCTTGCAGTCGTTTTTGTGTGAAGCCCGTGCAAACATACAGGCAGACAGACAGATAAACCGACAGACAAACAAATTTCTTAAGAAAATTGCTTTTCTTTTAGACACCTCAATATTATCATTTCCTGTTAAAATTTTATTATATTAGTATGGGAACAAACTATCATGTTTTTAAAATCATTTGTATTTGCCAGTAATCTTGATCAAATTGATTATTAATCGCTTTGACATCAAAAAGATTTGTTTGTAGAGTAATATAAATGTAAAAATAATATGAATATACAACTCATCTTTCTAATACATTTTTGCATTCAGCGCATTCAAAGACCGATTAATCAATTACAATAATCACTCTGCACCAAGCAATTTCTTAATTTCCTGAAGATTAACAAAACTATCTCGTATATAAATAATATAACTTCGATCCGTATATCTTTTATCTTGGAGTGTATAAGTTATCTACGGCATATAGAAGTAATTTCCCCATATATCTACAAATAGGGAGCAGTGATTTATTGGTGATGCTGCTGCATAAGTTGTCATTTTCTTTCAGTGTATTTGATGGAAAATACAAACTTTGGAAATAATGTCTTATTTTTTTAAGACACTTACCTACATAATAGTTTTAGACTTTAATGTTTAACATAGTCTCGTTTGTCCATAAGTTTCAAACTTGTGTACTGAGTGTGAGCTCTGGATTCTATTCCGCTGCTGGTAAAGGTCACTTTGTGGTGAAAATTATAGCTGCGTCTAGTTAAGTTAAAAGCCCGCCTCAAGATAGTTGGGATATAGAGGAGCTCATCCCCGAGAAAGTCCTGCAGGTCCTAGTAGCCGTAGGATTAAGTGATGAACTCTTACTTATTGAGTGGAGATCACAATAGTCAATAATATAAAAAAACTATCCTATTGCCATTCACCGGGCACGTATCCAAACTCCGATTTGCTACTGAGAATTTCATAGAAAAACCCTATAACACTTTACTCAACTTGGGAATCGAACGCAACATCTCTGGTGAACTGTGGGTGTACAGTCACGAGCAAAAATATGTATACATTGACCCAAAATCGAAAGCAACTTCCTTCTAGAGTATCGATCAAAATGTTGAAATATTGTACGAATCAGTAAAGTATGTGTTAAAAGGTTCAGTTAGCACAATATCTCATAATTGTAATCCATAGTTACAGAGAAAATCGTTGTTGAATTTTACTGAATGTGTACATGTTAGTGCTTGTGACTGTACATTAAATACACCTCTGCCAAACCCATCAGGGAATACAGCCGTGATGGTACACAAAAAGCTGTAAAAAGGCTATGAGGGTGATAACTTTCGTAAAAATCAAACTAAATTCAGGCTATGTTTTGATCAGTCATTTTAGTTCATACCTGTACCGTCATAGCATTTGGCCGCTCCACGCCATACATATAAATATATACTAAGGGATTTATATGGGACACAAGTGTTGAAGTTCCCTTTTATAGGCCCCAAAGGTTCGTATCAATGGCGTTATAAAGTGCTGCTATGGTTTAAAGGAGATTTTGATTTGGTGGATAGTGGGAACATGGAAAATTTATGGTGAAGATACACTAGTAGGTATATAGCAAAATTACCAAAGTATACATACATACCATCTCGCCTGTATTTCCCGAAGGGTTAGGCAGAGGTGTACTGATGTACACCCACATTTTGCCGGTATGTTTAGGTCCCATGTGATAGGGGGCGAGCCTATTGCAGACTCCGAGCTGCTAGTGGGAATTTCATAGAAAAACCCAATAGCACTTTGCTCGACCTGGGGATCGAACCCAGGACCTCTAGCGTAGTAGTCGCGCTTAGGACCACTAGAAAAATGAGACAGTCACTACCGAAGTATATAAACTAATAACAATTAAATAACATTTGCGCAGTGAGATGCCTTAAGAGCATTAAGTTTTAGAAATTAATGTAAAACTAAATGATATTCCGCCACATCTGGTTAGCCTGAAGGCTAACCTAACCCAACCCTAATATTGTTGGGAAAGTTCCAAGAGTATTTTTGCCATCAAAATTCTCTAATCTATTATTTTATACATTTATGAAGGAACTTACAACATTGTAACAGTAAAATTCCCTTACACACTTCAGTGAAATCGTCTTAGTTCAACTCAGAAGATCCTATTGAACTAATCTATTGACACAACTGTCGCCTCTATTCGCCCCCTAAACCAAAAAGGCGCAATACTCTGAAACGAGACCCCCTATTCGCACAGATGTATCTGTCCATTCTCTGTGAACCGTAATCTTCTTATAGGAAAGCCATACATACAATTAAACCTAACACTGGTTAAGCCTAAGTCAGCGGTTCTAAACATTTTGTGTGCCCTTAAAATTTATTTGATTTTAAAATAATCAAATTATACGTATGACATAGTAAAAGTACACTACGTGGTTAGTCTAGTGGTCACAATCGCGACTGCTACGCTAGAGGTTTTGGGTTCGATCATCGATCGATCAGTGTTATTGGGTTTTTCTATGAAATTCTCATCAGCAGCTCGGACTCTGGATTTATGCCCGGTGAATGGCAATAGGCTCGCCCCCTATTACATGGGACCTAAACATACCGAAAAATTGTGGGTATACATTAAATACACCTCTGCCTAACCCTTTGGGGAATACAGGCGTGATAATATAATTGTGTATATAGTAAAAGTACAGGCGTACTTTGACAAAAGCAGCATATGACCTTGATGGAGAGCAGAAACAGTCTGTGAATGTCGATAAAGATTATGAAAAGGTTTGCTTGGAACCTATAGATTACCTTGTAACATAAGTAAAAGGTGAAATGAAATGATATTTACTTCTGTAAATAGATCTTTTAAAGCTAAGTTACGATATGTTAAGAGTACCTCTGCTCAATTCAATGCTCTTGTCGCTCAGTCATTGGTAGATTAGGTTCAATCAAGTAGATAATGCTTATAATAATTAGGAATACACTTTTTTGCAATCATAAAAAACATCCGAAGCACGTTGTTTAGATACAATTTGCCCTTGACTGTAAAACTCATAGATTTTCGAGAAATACCATCATTACAAATTTAAAGTCTTCATAAACGTTGACAGCCACTGTCCTCCATTGTCTCCAACATATCCGAATGGTTGCTAAGGAGGTTTTTCAATAAAATATTAACTTGCCCTCGGAGGGACAGAGAGGGCTCGGGAGGGATTAACTGACGTTTATCCCCGCATTCCGAGCGGAGGCGTCGGCTTAACACTGAGACGAGACTTAATTTAAACAATTGTTTGTTTTCATTCTTCAAATACAGAGATTTTGGTGTCGCCTGTGTGGTCATATTTAGTTAAGTTGTCGTTAAGAGGAATGTCATATCATTCTCTATTGTTCATCAATCCTCTGCCTCATTAGTCTAGTGGTCATTATTGGGTTTTTCTATGAAATTCTCAATAGCAGCTCGGAGTCTGGATTTGTGCCCGGTGAATGGCAATAGCCTCGCCCCCTATTACATGGGCCCTAAACATACCGGCGAACTGTGGGTGTATATTAAGTACACCTCTGCCGAACCCTTCGGGGAATACAGGCGTAATGGTATGATGGTATCAATCTTCTACCATCAACATCATCATTAGCAATTGTTTAAATTTCATTGATAGGAATGATTTATTACGAAAATAGATATACTTTACCTAGGTACCTTTTTACCGACGACGGAACGTAGAACGTGTGTGCGTTTAGGGTGAGAGTCCTTTTATATGTTGCATTATTGGAATTATTAATTTTACTTCAAAAACGACAAATGTCTTAATATTTTATTTCCGTACTCGTGGACCCTACAGACAATATCCTGCCGAACATTTTTTTTCGTGTATTCCCTGGACTTCCACAAATATTTCAAAAAACCAAAATTAGCTAAATCAGTCTTGCCATTCTACACTTTTAGTGAGACTAACAAATAGAAATTGATTTTTATATATACCTAAGAAGATAATAATCATTATAGATCTATCTATACGTCTTATAACAATCTTAGACTCCTTGGAACGCAATTTTAGAAATTAAAATTTCATCAACCAAAGCATGGGGTTATCGTATGGGGTTTCAATTTATTATCAGTTTGAAACCATCGGGCACCATGGAGCAAGCATGGTATGCTTTCACCCTTCTCTAATACCTAATAAATTGTAAACGTATGTGCCATGAGAATGGCCGTCTGCGGGAACATCTTTCTTCGCTTAGGCTTTGGTCCAAAGTTTATTTTGTAAGTAAAAAAAACATATTATACACGTCGACTTAGGAACTTCATCTTTTGTTTTCTTTGGTTGAAAACGCAAGAAGTTTTTATTTCATAACTTCTTTTATCCCAATGAATATTTGTTTAGCACGTTTCTATATTTTTATTATTATTTTATCCGCTTTTATTGGCTATTATCTTTGCATTTAATAAAATTGTAACGAGCCGATATCCTTAGATTATATAAACATATTGAAAAAAAAAACGAATGATATATAATTTTAATAATCCTTATTAAAGCAACACAAGCCAACACTTTTTTTTTCTAATTTTTGTCTGTATGTTTGTACACGCATCACGAAAAACTACTACACGAAATTAGATAAGGATTTCATTATTGTATTTCTAGATTTCCAGCAAAACAATTTGAAATCGGGTGCATGTTTCGTATTGACACGCCCCGCCAGAAACCAAGTTAAGGGAAATGCGGGCAGCGGCTAGTAAGTAAATAAAACTTAAATGGCGAGACACGTTTCATAATCAAATCAATCAATTATATAAACCCCTAAAATTTTAACTATGACTCCGAAACAAATATTTAAAATTATTCATCATACCTTCTACGACAAAAGAAAAATAGAATTTGTATCATTAAAACCTGTCATCACCCTACATTCCCTCATTATTTCCACGTCACTGAACCACTGTCCAAACTAAATCATTAGCTACACACAAAACAATAAAAAGATTCAAAAAAGGGAAAAAAAATACCTAATTCTTCTTTTGAAAAGTCAGAAAAACAGTTGAAAACGTCTGGCGGTGACATCTTCACAGATAGGCGTGCTTACCCCGCGGAGAGCGGCGTGAATATACAATGAGACAATGCCGCCCGCACCCTGATAACGCCATTGTCGCTCGACAAACATTGCGGATTATTTTTGTTTATATGTAAAGAGATTACATGTTAGGTTGTAATGTAGTAATTTCCTTAAAAAAATGTTTTACTCGCTAATAAACACTGTTTTAACAATAAGTATTTATTCGATCATATTGGTACTTACGTTATGCAATTATCTCCCAATATAGTGTTTTTTAACACAAAATTCCTAAAAGTAATATAGAGTATTGAGTTAAGGTACGTGTTGATTTTATTAAAAATAATCGCATCAGTAAATAAATATAATTTAATGTATAAAAAAATATTAAATTTCTAAAACCAGCGTTTGAATTATTTCGGGGGCAGTAAGAGGGGATAATGTGTCCTTTTCCCGCAAAATGAGAAATTAATACAGAATTCGTATTGTGCAGCTAAAACTTGACGTCATCTCTCACTATAGCACGATTTCAAAATAAAAAAGATTGTAGGTATTTTTTAACTAATTTAAATGTTTCTGTTGATCGGCTCCTTATCTCCTTCTGGGCCTGCCGCGATGTCGTCTGACGTTGTGTCGGCTCCACTCAGTGGTGAGTTTATTCAATATTAAAGGAGAAATATAATATTGAATTGCTTTTTCATAAATGCATATGAAAGTGTAATTTATACGGTAATTAAAACAGAAACAAAGTAAAAAATATGACTCTCGCTGTTTGTTCCGGCTAACGTATGACCTCTGGCAGACAGTTAATTGTATACGGAGTAACTTTGGCAATCTAACATCACACTACAATGGGCGAAACTGCGGGGCATACCTAGTATTGAATATTATAGAGTTTGCGAAGAGAGACAGTGAATTGGAATAAAACCGATTTTATTCATATTACAAAGTCATCTCCAACATATTGGTTTCGAAAGGGATCATTTCGCTAAACGGTTTTTTATGCACTATAACAGCTTTCCAATACATTGCAACATCTTTAAAATATTACTTTTAAAAATCACTTTTCTAACTTATCCTTACGAAGTCTGATGAAGCATAGCTGAATTTATCGCACCATCATGATGCAAAATACTTGGAAAAATACCAACCAATTCGAAACCTTATACTAAGAGGTATATAAGAATCTTTTTACGTTGATACAGGGTGTGAAGCAACCCCTTCCAATTGAGTGTGAAGTAAGAATGAATCGGGAACTGACACAAGTAGTAACTTTGTAGTGAATGATCAATCATGGAGGATTGAAACTGTAAAGTCATCCTTTGCAACTAGTTTTGAACCTGATATTATATAAAAAATCATTAAAATGAAGCAGTTTTATACATTCTTTTTGAGTATAATGCATAAATAAATTGTGGGAGATCAAATGGGCCAAAAACTGCTGATTCGCTGCGTATCATGTACTCGGATAATAGTTATTTTAGGGAGTTAGCCTACGATATGGAGTTCTCAGAGTTACCAAGATTTTGGTTATAAAAAAACTTGGCTGTAAACCACTCGTAAATATTTTAACGTCTTTGTAAAGTAATAAATTGATCTATTCGCTTTAAGGTTTAGATTCTTTCTTTATTACAGTCAGTCTTTATTAGCTACTATGCCAACCCGCAGGAGGCTAGTGTGGTGGAGTGAGAGGAGACTCGTGCCCAGCACTGGGACAATGTAATGGGTTTATGATATATTGATTAATTACTATTACTGAAATCTATATGTAAATTACGGGTGTGATTCTTGATTCTTTGCTTTAGATTTTGATGTTTATTTTGGTACTTATTTATTTATTTATTTTACTTTAATTAAAACGGTACAAACCAATTACAATAATTAAAGGAAACAATACAATATAATAATAATAATCATACATCTCGCTCACAAAAAGGGTCTTATAGGGTCACCTGGATGATTCTTAGCTATAATTGGACCTGGTAGGAGGTAATGTTATCGGCATCCCTTTTGATGCGAGTAAAACTTCGAACTAAAATACAAAATGATTGTTGCTGTTGAGAGGTATATTTAAAAAAATAAATAAATAAGGAAAGTACATGAGAGAAAAGCAATATTACCTATATGAGTCAATTAGAAAAAGACTCTGTTACCCGTGATAAGATTATATGATCAAACGAACTTACCTGAAGTGAAGTTCGATCTAAATTATCTTGACTTCGTCGAAGAGATTTATTTTACCATGTAGTCTGCCCTACTACTCCCTACCCGTCGCACAAGTATTCAGAGTGTAGAAAGAAAAAAGATATTTCTACCTCTTTCTAACACTCGCTTGTCGTCCCCGCCCGATTCTCACCTCATTATTTTAGAGTTAGAGTTTGTAAAGCACGTAAATAACAACATTGTCTTAGGGTTATATAAGAAACGTAATGGGTTGGGAGGGACCTTAAATCTCTTCGACGAAGTCAAGATAATTTAGATCGAACTTCACTTCAGGTAAGTTCGTTTGATCATATAATTATCTTGACTTCGTCTTCGAGATTTATTTTACCATGTAGATGTTTAGAGATTATCTATTAACAATGTTGTAAATAAGTAACAACGAAGTATCATAATTATTTTTTATTTATCTGTTGTACATAGAAATCACAAAAAATAAACATTACATAGTAATGTAGTACTTACATAATTTTTTATCTTACTAAATATTTAACAAAGTTGCCGTTGAATCAACAATCGGCCTGTTATAAAAATTTGCGAAAATTGCTGATTGGCCCGACCATCCAGCAGCACTCCGAATGATATCGACGCTTATCCCAGCTCGAGAAGCGGCCGAAGTAGAGGCGTGTCTCGTGCTGTGAGCACTAAATATTGAAACGTCGATGCCACTATCATGTAAGGTCAACTTCAACCAACGTCCTATGGTTTGGGGAGAAGCGCCTTTATGAGGCTTTTTATGGGTCAAAATCAAATGATCTTCATTCTCAGGTCTTATTGAGGAAGTTTTTTCCAAGTACAATTTTATTATAGCAGCTGGGCAAATACACAGTCTCTGGTGAAAGTAAGGGATGTTTAAAATGGGTTGAGCTCGACCAATGCCTGATGTTTTTATTAAATCCGTTATAGTTATTACTATGCGATCATTATAGAAGTTTATATTAGAAATTTTAATTAACGAAAGTGTTTGAGTTCTTTGCCCAGTTGCTAAGGCTAGTAACATAACTAGTTTTTTACTTAATAATTCTAAAGTGATTGAGTCATTTGAAAGGTTGGCTAGATAGTTCAGTACAACATTTGCGTCCCATATTGTATTATAGCGCATAAACCGTTGCACATAAAACAGGTTTCAGTTTAAAGATTCCTTTAAAGAAACGTTTGATCCTAGTATCATGACCTATGTCATTGGAGGAAATCAGAGAAATTGCTGATCTATGGTTGTTTAACGTGCCATATGATGATCCTGATTGAAAACATTCACTTAAAAAATCTAGTAGTGAGCTAGCACTTACTTCATAAAAATCACATTTATTTTTATCGCAATAGTACCACCACTTTTTTAAACTCGAACTGTATTGCTTTAAGGTGCCGCCTGATATGGATGAAAACATAACATCTATCGCCGAATCTGGTACTCCTTGTTTAATAAAGCTTTCGCGGATAACACACTCGCTGCCAGTGAAAGGTGACGATGTAACGGGTGTGTTAAGCTGAAAGTAGATGAGAGAAGATATTTATTGGGAGGAAATATCAAAATTTCTGTTATAGATAAAGCTTTAAAGAGGGGGTACCAAGGCTGAGAGGGCCATTGTGGTACAACCACAATTCCTGTAGCTCCACCAGTTATGATTTTATTGAAGACTTTTAAAATTAAAGCAAATGGAGGGAACGCGTAGAAACGACAATTTGACCAGTTTAAGGTAAAAGCGTCAATATTGTCAGCATAGGGATCTCTCTTCCAGGAAATATAACTAACACATTTGGCATTGATGCGCGATGCAAAAAGGTCAACACTCGGTTCACCGAAGGTACGAACGATTTCTGAAAAAGCATATGGTGCCAACTCCCATTCCGTGTCAATGTTTACTTTTCTAGACTCGCTATCAGCCTCGATATTTAATTTCGATTTAATGTAGGAGGCATAAATGAATATACTTCTTTTCTCGCACCATTTCCAAATAATATTTGAAATATGATTTAGATGTGGGTATTGTACCCCACCCATTCTATTCACGTAAGATATAGCTGTTGTATTATCTATCCGTAAGAGAACATCACAATCGCATCTGTTCTTGGCGAATGGTTTAAGTCCAAAATAAACAGCCAACAATTCCAGGTAATTTATGTGATTGGCGCTCTCGATATCAGTCCAAGTACCTCCAGTTTTTTCACCATTACAAGCAGCCCCCCACCCTGTAGTAGAAGCGTCAGTAAATATTTCCATTACGTATTTATATTGTTTAATTGGATTAGCAGAAACTAAGATTTTATTTTTCCACCATAACAGGTCATCACGTAAATTATCATGGATAGTCATGAAAGAATCGTAATTGTCGTTACTATTCTGAAGTGCTAAATATTTAGCTCTTTCAAGCGACTTAGTATATAGCCACCCATAGGAAACTGCAGGACAAGCAGCTGTAAGGGAACCAAGGATTCGCGCGAAGTCCCGTATACGTATAGTTTTCAATATTAATAGCTTTTTTATAATCAATAAAATACTGTTCTTTTTCCGGTCAGGTAGTTTCAGGGTCATCGAGTCAGAATCGAGAACAAAACCTAAAAAGGTACATGAAGTTTTGGGTGTCAGCATGCTTTTTTTATAGTTGATGATGAAACCTAATTTTGTTAAACTATCTATAGTATTATTTATATTTTCTATGCAGTTTTGTTCCGAGTCACCTATGATACATATATCATCAAGATATTTTACTGATTTAAAGCCACGTGACCTTAATTGCGTTATAACGGGTTGTAGAATCTTTGTAAATATGAAGGGTGCTGAACAAAGACCAAACGGAAGAGCAGTAAATTCATAAAGACCTTTAAAATAAAACCTTAAGTATTTCTTATGTCGGTTGTGAATTGGCACTAAGAAATATGCTTCTTTTAAATCTATATTAGCTAGGTAGCAGGCCTTCGTCACAAGTTTGGTCGCTGTTCTAATATCCTCCATTTTAAAATGTACAGTATATACGTATCTATTTAGCTTTTTAAGGTTCAGTATGAACCTCATACTTCCGTCACTTTTTGGTACTAAAAATATATCTGATAGGAACTGCCCCTTAACTGGATCACATTTTTCTATAGCCTTAATATCTAATAAATGTTGTATTTCTTGATCCAACGCAAGAGATTCAATCACGGAAAAGGAACGCCTGGGGTACTCATCCGGATGCTGTTCAGGTATAGTAATAAACGGAATCAAATATCCTGACACAGTATTTAAGATGAATTCATCATCTGTTAGAGAACGCCATGCTTGTATGAAATATTTTAAGCGACCGGCATGTACCTGCATGTTTACTTCCGCGGACGTTCGGTAGACACACGATGCCTCTGCGCAGGCTGGCGCCGAGGTTGCGGGGGTGGCGGCGCCGGCCGGCGGCGCGCGGGCGCTGGAGGCAGGGGGCCCGCGAGTCGCCGGCGGTTCGAGTATGTCGCTCGCTGCCCACCGACTTGATGTTGCGGGTAGGTTTGACCGACCCACTGTTGTTGTGATCGAGTCGATGGGCCCTTGTAGTTTAAACTAGATTTAGAAGAAGAAGCTGTGGCTTGTATTAATTGACTAGTCTTTTTAATGCCTCGAGAGTTTTTCACAACATCGCCTAAGCTTTCACCAAATAGGAAATTATCCCGTTTTTGATTTTTGAATGGATCCGTGAAGGATTTATCTACCAAGGGGATGATAACCGATCTACGAGTATCTGTTTCCATATAATGTGAATCTGCAATAAGTTTACCCGCATCATTTAGAGTACGAGCTACCTCAGGAATATCAGGATTTTTCTTCAAAAGACCTGTCATAGCTTTGCCTATGGCAGACAGAGCTCTGCCAAGTTGATCTTGCTTGTTTACCAAGCGTTTATCTCGCAAGCGGCAAATTTCTGCAAGCATTACCTCGATTTCCGGGTTAAGAGTAGGTGCTTTTGAAAAGGGTACATTTCTAGGAAAAATATACTTTTTTAAGAGTTCTTCTTTAGACTCCTTCTTTAAACCATTAACTAAAATTTGCTGGAATCTAGACGCAACATCGGCATGTAACTCGTCAGCAAATTCTACTGCTTCTGATTCCACGTCACCTAGTGCTTGTAAAATCTCCACGTCGTAAACATCCAAAGCTTCTACAGGGGCCTCGTTACTGCCGAGCAATTGTTCTTCGTCGATGGGTGGCGCGGCAGGGTTATCATCGAAAGCTTCACATGGAATAATATTCCTGTTAGCGAGGTCAGCATCTCCAGATTCCAAATGTTCTAAAAATAAAATAGTTCTGCTCAAGCAAAAAATAAAAATGATAACTTTTATTTTGACGGTAGTTTTTTTTTTTTTTTTTTTACTTGTATTATAATTGGATATTATGGGCGATAATAGGTAATATTATGGCCCTAAAGCGTGCAAATAATTCGTTTGAATTCAAAGCGAACGTAAATGATCCTGAAGAATTCAACAGGATTAAAAATATGAGGAAAAATAATTGTTTCTCGAAGAATTCAACGAGAACAAAAGGTAATATATACAAAGCTGCAATAACTATATCCACCTTCAGGTTGCACATCCTCCTCGTCGCTGGAGTAAATAATCCGCTGATTATTACGACGTCGTGTTTCTTGAAGTTTCACTTCATACTTTTTTAATTTTCTTGACCACCGTTCTTCTTTTGTTTCCTCGCGCTTGCGTTTCGGCATTTTTATTGTCACTTAGCGCGGGATTGGAACACTTGTGCAGTCGGCGCGAGCGCACGGACAAGAATGAGGTGAGAATCGGGCGGGGACGACAAGCGAGTGTTAGAAAGAAGTAGAAATATCTTTTTTCTTTCTACACTCTGAATACTTGTGCGACGGGTAGGGAGTAGTAGGGCAGACTACATGGTAAAATAAATCTCGAAGACGAAGTCAAGATAATTTAAAATTATCTTGCAATCGCAATATAATCTTATTACCCATTATCTGGAGAACTATCGCATTGCCAAAAATAGCCTACAAGGTGCATGCTGAAAAAGATGAGAAAGTTGAAATGCCACCTGCCACCTGGCGCTTTAACTGTCTGTCCCCGGCAAGAGATCCCGAGGGAGTCCTACGAACAGGTGGAGACATGTAGAGCGGATTTATATGCAATGTTTCAAGAGACAGAATGAAGTACAAAATAGATATAATGTAATTGAAAAATAGTATTTTTTTTTTTATGAGATAACTCGGCTTACGATTATGCGTGCCACCTGATGGTAAGTAGTCATCGCCGCTCATGGACAACTGCACTACCAAAGGAATTGCAGTTGGAAGGATAAGAGAGGAGAAAAGGAGAAGGAAGGGGACTGAGGGAGGAATTGGGTCTCCGGCGCTCCACACTCACCGTACGAAACGCAACAGTATGCATACTGCTACTTGACGTCGATATTCTGATATTATTTTAGTTCTCTATTAGAAACTTTAATAAAAGTTCAATTCAATATTATTATTAGAATAACTCTGTCTCAACTCTCATAAAACCATATTAAACTGAAAAATACTGTAAATTTTCTTAAAGCATTAAACTTGAGCGTAAAATATACGCGATTTCTCCCGCCATTTTATTTTTCAGTCGTAAAGCGTTTACAGCCACCTTTATAGCCTGCTTAATAATTTCACATATTATTTCAGCCCTAGAATTATTTCCTTCAGGAGGTTTATGTTGAAGAAGTTATGTTATAATTTAAATTTGCTGAAAACTCTTAATTAATATTACCGTAGGGCCTGAAAGTGCGTAATTATTCGAGTAGGCTTCGTACTCATTATCATTAACATTATTTAAAAAATATATTTTTTGGTGATAGTGAATATTACAGAAATAATATGTATGACCACGAACACACATTTCTTATTGATAACAATCACTAAAATCTAATAATTAATTATCACTCACTTAAAGTGCGAAGGACAATTTCTAAGGACGTATTCCACATTAGGCACCCGTTTAAACGGCACCTGAGTGAATGGCACCTGAGGTATTCCACATACGGCACCTATGGATATTTTTCGCAGGTGCCATTAGTGGAATAATTTATTATTTAAAATTTTATTCCACCAATGGCACCTACGGATTAGTAGGTACTAGTGTTGGGATGTTTATTGTCTAGTAGCTATGCTAGAGGTCCTGGGTTCGATTCCTAGGTCCAGCAAAGGATTCTAAAATACTTTTTCTTCCTTTCTTTCTTATTTCTCAGCAGCAGTCTGGATTTGTACCCGGTTCTTAGCAATAGGCTGGACAAGCCTATTACATGCCAAGAACCTATTACATGGGACCTAAACATACCAGTGAATGGTGGGTGTATACATTAGTACACCTCTGCCTAACTTTACGCTTAAGTTTACCTCGTTTAGTTAATATTTATTTTTGTCTATAGGTAATCTTTCTGGTGAACGATAAAGAACTTTCTATCTATTAGCGCAGATGTAGACTGTTCTATACTATTCCCAAGGTATCCTATGCTCTTGAAATAGTGCTAGACCTAAATTTAAGCCAGTAAAAAGCGATAAAGAGGGGCGAGCGTGTTGGTGCGCGGTAAAATAGTGGATTTTATTGCCGGCTTGCTCGCTGACGGCTATTTGTCTATTGCATCGGTTCTAGTAAGCTATGGGTCAAGGGATAAGCGCGAGCGAGTGGCGAAACGATAGG
Source organism: Subacronicta megacephala (assembly GCA_958496365.1). Taxonomy (NCBI): domain Eukaryota; kingdom Metazoa; phylum Arthropoda; class Insecta; order Lepidoptera; family Noctuidae; genus Subacronicta; species Subacronicta megacephala. The sequence goes on along the minus strand of OY292529.1, from coordinate 520,707 downwards.
TGTCTGAACTATGAATCGCGGATTCAGTTTCCGGATGAAACAAATTTCTATGGCCTACAGTTTGCTCGACTTTCGAGTGTTGGTGTATATGAGATTTTCTTTGTAAAAGTACACACGACAGATCTAGCTTTAAATGTCCAGTATACACTGACCTTGCATCGTAAAGACTTTCCGTACAATGCTACGCCGGCCTAGACTGGTTTTGTATAGCTGACCTTTTGATTTTTTTGTTTTATTAGTTACGTAGTATTTCTTATAAACTAGTACAGTGTCTCACAAAAATGTACTAATAGTTAAACTTTTGATAAATAGGCAAAAGTCCTGGTATGATGCAACGTTTTAAAAATAAGTTTGTTGTAAGTTAAGTTTTGTTGAAATTCGTCATTGATCAAGCGCTGCTGCTCAATGTGACGTCCTAGATTAAATTCATTTAATAGTAAATTTGATTCAATTAAAGCATACCGATATTGTGTTTTTCTGTTTTAAGGACATTTTATAGCAGCGCTGCAGCAATTTGCTGATACAATAGGTTGGTCTCCTATTATATGGAACTTCAAACAAACCCGGAACTTTCTGGATTTGGGGTAAACAGGCGATAGTACATATGTTGAAGTGAAAAGTGAAAAATCATTTATTTACAAAATCAATCTGTCTTAAATAAAATGAGATCACAAGTTTGTTATTTGTACATTGACTGAGGTACAAAATGTATTTCGCCCCCATACCTACTCGGCAATGCCTGTATCATGGGGGCACTTATGACATCGCTCTTCACTTGGACCACAAAGCGCTGTCCGGAGCTAAATGTACCCTGAATATTTACAGGGCTGCAACGTTAAAATGTTCGTATTTTTCGCAATCAGAGGCCCAACGATGATGCATTTTGATTGGTCTGAAAATGTTTAGGTTGATCACTGAATTGGTTTTAGTAACTTAATAGCTCTTCTTACATTTTTATGTGTCGGCGATGACTATTTACAATCAGGTAACTAGCCTGCTCGTTAAAAATACCTGACTGAAGACGATCCGATTGCCACTCATTGAAATGTAAACTGACAACACTCAACCTGGCAATTATCAGGAAGCCTTATCGATAAGCAGGTCGTTTATTTTATACTCAAAAACTAATGAGACTTTTTTGTTGCAGTGGAAGTCGCGATGGGGTGTGGTGACGAAGCTCTCTCCAGCTGCAGGTAAGAATTTAATGCAATCTTAAGTACTGCTAAATAAATGAGTCTACTATGTGCCTCTTTAATCTCTGGAAGTGTAAATATTCACACATCAACTGCTCCAAATGAGGCTATTTAGCCACGCGTATCTTTTTTTAGAGCACAAATAATCCTGATGTTCTGTCTTCCACCCGTGGAGCAGGATATCTCCGATTAATAATCGCACATTGAAAATATATATTTTACCATTTAATATCAATCTTGGTATGTAAGTCAGGCAGGTCTTTCATGGTTGAATATCATTAATGCCATGGCCATGACTATAGGCCAAGATAAGGCAAGTGCGGGAGTCCAATATACCCTGGCACACCCCCAGGCGGCAGACGATCCAAACCAAATCAATTTTTTTCTTATTTTCTTTCTTTCAAACAGTTGATCATATGAAGAAGGATCCGGCAAGAAACTCCAGGGACACTCTTTTAAAATAAAAATTTAACATTATTCACTGATACACAATGGCGATAACAGGATTTGAGGACATTGGATCCATGATAATATTCGTATCCCAAAAAAGATACATAAGGTAGGTAGTTACTTAACACGAATTACATTTTCATTTTACCTTTTTTTGCCACGACCTTGTGTCTGGAATTTGTCTTTGTTTATTTGTCATACTTGTTATATTTATTCTGTGTCACTTTCTGCTATCGTGGAATGTATCAAAGAGGTTTTATTCCACGAAATAATCTCCTTGGGCTTTTATGTCAGGGACTAATGTTTATTAAAGTAGTGTCTTACGAGTATAATACTCGTATCTTTAGATATATCAGCTTTGTCGTCTCTAGGTAAAGATCAACTATTACAATTATTGCATTTTATTTAAGTTACGTAAGTAACTGATAAGATGCAATAATAAAAGTGGATCGAGAATAGTTAATTTTCCATTAAAAAGGAAACAAAAAAGTTCTAATGAAATAAACTAACGAAAGACTTTCTGAAGAAATGATCCTAAATACAATAGATTTTTTTCTAGATACTAGTGTTCAACAAAAAAAATTTGGTACTTAATTGCTCAGATCAAATAAAAACTTACGATGGAACTTTGCGAACAAAGAAGTGAGGCCGGCTAAAACTACGCCTTGCCGTATACAAACAACACGTATACCGAAACCGAACTTACCTGAACCGAAACTACGCCATATCTTGTCAGTCGAGCTATCGAAAGCTCGACTGACAAGTTATGGCGTAATTTCGCTATACGTGTGGGCGTGTAATTGTGTATGTACATGGCAAGGCGTATTTTTATAGCCAATTTGTCTTTTTCTGGTATAATAGTAGATTGTGAGTGAATGCACTCACGATACAGGAGAAAAAACTAAATTACCTACGACAAGGCACGCTACTAACTACCTCTTCAATACGATTCGATACTAATCACTAGCTGACGGATCCGACTGTTAAGGAACCCTGAAATTCCCGCTAAATTTAAGTTCCGTATTTAAGTAACATTAAGACTCCGTGTTAAGCAGGCGGTTAAGATCGGGGGTAGATAAACAAATTTTGTTACAAGTTACGAGATATCAGCTGTTTGGTATGAAGCAAGAAACAATTTTGATACCAAATACCTAAACACATACATTGAAATCATCCTTTTTTGAAATTAATTGACAAAGATAGGTACGATTATATCGTATTTATCTTTAAAAATAAAATATTTTTTTATGTAAGCAGCTACTTACAGCTGGTATATAATGTTCACACATTACTCTCATCTTTATGACCCAAATTTAGCCATTATTGATTCGCTTTTCATTTCTTAGAGGATGATTTCTATCTGATAATCGCAACAGTTCTAAAGATTGATCCAAAAATAAAATAATGATTTTCTTTTCTAAAAATTGTTTGCCAATATAGTGGAATGACAAGAATTTTAGACATAAACTCACTTTAGTATTGACCGACTGAGATTTAAAAACATTAATATCCAATGTTCGCATTTGCATGAACATCAAAGCAGCTGTACCGAGCAGATTGACCAATTTGTCAAGTTATTACAAGCCATAAGCCTCTCAAATCTAATAAGGCTGTTTCCAGATGGATTAAGTCCATCCACTTAACTTGAAAGGTTGACACGACATACAAGCGGTGTATGTGGTACTAGATAATCCTTAATTGACATTACAAATTTAGGCTATATAACAAGGTGGTGAAGGCCTTACGTATATTGTAATGCTGGATTACTTTCGGGAGTTTGAAAAGTAGTAATGAAAATTAATTATTAATTAATGCACTGGAATTATTGTGCTTTTTCATTAATATAAAGCCTATGTTTCCAAGTAACATTATTCACTTAAATAAAATACAACAATTCTTGAGTAGTAACATTTTATTAAGTTATTTTAATGAAGGAAAAATACGACCGCGGGTAGGATTCGAACCTGCGTCTTCTGGTTAAGTACACCAGACGCTATGACCGCTAAGCCACCGCCACTCCCACCCGCCATGTCGGCCTTCACATTTTTAATTTACGTCTTTGAGGCTACGACGTTATAAGTATATACGAGTATAACGTCGCCTCAAAGATATTATAACATAACATTTTATGTAATGTTATAATAATATACTTAGTTAATAGCCTGGTTATATGACTATTGGACGGTCACGTCGAAGGCCTTAAGTTTGAATCCAAGGTATCTGAACGTCTGAATTTATGATAATAATTGATAAGCACGCGCTTAAATGATGAAGGAAAGCATAGTAAGGAAGCCTGCATGCCTGAGAGGTTTTTTTTGACGGGTTGTGATGTCTGCCAACCCGCATAAGCTAGAGTTGTGGAATATAGCACATTCCCTCTCATTCTGTTAGTACCATGCCCAGCAGTGAAACAATTTAATAGTTTGAAGATATTTAGTTGAAAGTACACATAGTTATGGGAAGCAGTCGGACACGTTTTTTAACATCATTTATTTATTAAACGCTATCAGTTTATAACAAAAGCCACACCAACTCCTTACTCCTTACTGTTATAGCACAAATTTTTCATGAAATATTACCAGTTTTCAGGTGAGTTCCCTTCAGGAAGGGGTGAAAACATTCGTGCTAATTGTCATTTGTTAAGGTTTGTGTTTGATAGATTACGTCTGTTAAAAACTGCTTTGTTTTATGTGTTTACTAACTATGGTCGTTGTCGAAATTCAACGGAATTGGAGTTTGAACGATTATGTTCACAGTTGGGCCAGAAATTGTGAGTGATGGTTGAACCGTGAAGTTGAACGCTCCATGCCTACTAAAACTACATAAGGAAGATATTGCACGTACGTACGTACGCATGTTTCCGCAAACAGGTAATAGGTCAAATCTTCATTATCGATAACGAAATGTATGAATTTGACATAATTTCATCACGTAACATATCGAAAGGTTATGCCAATTCCATACATTTCAGACTTATCTAACTTCGTTATCGATATGGAAATGTTATCATTGATATTCTATCATTGATATTCTATATAATAATTTTATCATCATATTCTGACCTTACGAAGCCGTTTTCCTTTATAAGTTTTTAATAAGTTTAATTTAGTTTTAAATTTAAGTGTTATTAGTTTTAAATTTCAGTGTCATTTAAATAATTAGGCTTTAAGGTTGAAAATAAAATAATTTCTTTCTTTTATTGTCTAGGCCCCCTGGTCTACTGTCTACTTTCAACTGTTTCTCTTTGTAAGTAGGATTTCTTCGGGCCTGACTGGCTAGCGACAACCCTTAAGTTGGAGTCTGTCTGTGTTTCGACTCTTTCGTGAAGAACCAGTTCCCCTTCAGTGGTTACCACTCTGACAGTCTGTATAGGGTCTTAAAGCTCAGGAATGTATCAACCACTGTTTTGGTGTTGAAAATGTCCATGGACAGCTAAATGCTTTCCATCAGGTGGCTCGTCTGCTCGTTCGTCGACTAACATAACATAAAACATACCGACACGTATTCTCCGAAGGATTAGGTACGACATTTTGCCAGTGTGTTTAGATCCCATGTAATAGGGGGCGAGCCTATTGCCATTAATCGGGCACATATCCAGACGCCGAGCTACTGAGAATTTCATAGAAAAACCCAATATCACTTTGCTCGACCTGGGGATCGAACCCAAGACCTCTAGCGTAGCAGTCGCGCTTAGGACCACTACACTAATGAGGCAGTCGACTGAATCAATAAAAAAAAAAATACGCAATGGCTAGTCTTTTTTTACGACATGAATTATAATGATTGTCTCATTAAAGGTGTACACAGGGCAAAGGCATCCACTGATTGGTCCTCGTATGCACAACAGTTTGCTGGCTTGATGAAGTATGAATGGAGAAAAGATCTTTAAAGTATGTTTAAGGTAACAGAAGAAATAAAATTATGTTTCAAAGGATAACATATAACATACCATCACGCCTTTATTCCCCGAAGGGTTAGGCAGAGGTGTACTGATGTACACCTACATTTCGCCGGTATGTTAAGGTCCCATGTAATAGGGGGCGAGCCTATTGCCATTAACCGGTTACAAATCCAGACTCCGAGCTGCTAATGAATAGAAAATTTTCATAGAAAAACCCAATAACACTTTGCTCGACCTGGGGATCGAACCCAGGACCTCTAGCGTAGCAGCCGCGCTAAGTGTCACTAGACTAATGAGGCAGAGCAGTGCGGGAGTTTCAAAAGATGTTTTGGCTAATTCCCGGAATTCACCTCATTAATGATATAGACAATGCAACAATTTTATAAAAGTAAATACTATAAATTGAATGACAAAAATAAATTACCTTAAATTCTCAAAGACATTTACGTAATCCTTTGGGGGATACAAACAGGATAATAAATCTACATCTACATATATAGTAGACTAAGAAACTGCATCTATTTTAATCCAAGACGGCGCGCCACCCATCGACTGAATACGCACATAAATAACGGAAACAAATTAAAAAGTCTGAGCGGCTGTTATTGCACGCCACATGACGCTAGGGGTGTCACTGTATCGGGATTTTCATTACGAATGGTGGAACATTGTGTGTGGTTACTCATTTATCTTAACATTTTAATCTTTTGGGCTTAAAAAAAGGAGCTGTTTGTCAGTGTATTGGGAATGTGGGTTAAAATAACATTAGGTGCAAATATTAGTTGTGTGCGTATGACAGAATCGAATGATATATACAATACCCTTAAGTTATATATAATCGTTATTAAAAACATACATACATACACTCACGCTTTTTTCCCACAGGGGAAGGCAGAAACTATGGACTGCCACTTGCTACGACTCTTGCATATCTCTTTCGCTTCTTCCACGTTCATACATGTTTTCATACACACGCGCCGGTTGCGAGTACTACGCACCTGACTGTTTTGGAGAACCTCGCCGATAAGATCGGTGTACGTCCTTCTAGGGCGACCTCTCCCGACGCTGCCACTAACATTCGCCTTATAAATTCCATTCGTTAATCGTATTTCATTTATTCTCTCGACATGGCCAAACCTTTTAGCATATTCCTTTCAATACGTGTCACTATATCATCTTTATTAAATCGTTATTAAAAACAAGGTAAATATTACATCAGGCTTAATAACGTTAAAATAAGTGTCAATTATAACAAGTTTAAAACTTCGTTCTTAATTTCCACATAATTATGATAATATTTCCCACTAAAGTTCCAACAAACTTAGAATATTCATAGAATATTAGACCACTAAATATCCAAGTTATAAACCCTATTTCCAAACTTCGGTAGCTCAACAAAGTTTCGAGTTTCGCCAATAATTATGCGACGGTAAAAGAAAACTTTAAGACATATCGTTGGCCCCGGGCAATAAAGCGGTAATATCAAAATCCTAATTTTACAGGAGAAATAAAAGAAGCTAATTTATTTATAGTTCAGCGTACAGTGGTCCAAAACGAGTGTTCAATATGTCAAATTAAAGTTATTTTTTCGCCAATTTTACCTACTGAAAATAATTGGAATGATATAAATATTTTATGAAATAATAGAAAAAATGTATAATACAAATTAAAGACACTGCCGTTTCAATTGCAACACCCCTAACGACTTTATAAACACACTGACCACAGAGATTCAGTAATGTAAGTCTATAATACGACGTAATTTCCACTTAAGATTTTGAGCGTATTAGCCGATTACCACCTTCTTCAGGGAACTTCTATAGCCAAAGCTTAGCTGCATCATTCACTTATCGCTAATATATAATCCTATCAATGAAACATATATTTATGTTATCATTGTAACACACTAACCTTTTAGTGTAATTTATTTTGTCGTTACAATTTCAGACTGTATTTATTGAAATATTTATGTTTTATTTAATTTGAAAATTAGTATTATTTTGTAAAACAAAACAACAAAAACAAAAAACATCGAAAATCACTTTTTTTATTAAAAAGGTAAACATATTAGTTCAAGTTCAAGTTCAAATGCTTTATTTCAAATAAGCCTTTACAAGCATTTATGAAACGTTATGACTCTAGTTGCACGGTTCCAAAAAGTTTATATTATGGAGAAGAATCCGGCAAGAAAATCCATGGACACTCTTTTAAAATAAGAGGTATAACATTAAACTTTGAAAACAAATATAAAGCGAACAAAGCCTTAAAAAAGAAAACCATGGTACCTTAAATTGAACAAAATCACATAATTTTTATTGATATTTTTTTATCTTAAAAAAGATAAAAATTAATATGCTACTTTAATTTGAATCTTCGCTTTCAATATCGATTTCTTCTTCACAGTTCCTAACAAAATGTAAATTATTATAAAATGTATGATAATGTATCGGGATAGCTTCTGTTCTGCAGAGACTCATCAAATCATCGTAAAGTGGTTTTGGTAAGGCGATTGGATCTGTGTACAGGTTTCTAAATTCATCTCCTGAAACATCAGTCACTGGCGTCTTTTTGGGTCTTCCTCTTGAAGATTTTGTGCAGTATTTAAAGAAATATACTCATCACAAAGAAATGAATTTTCTAATTAAAGAAAATTTCTAGTGAAAGAAATATTCGATCCCAGGCAGGGTTTGAACCTGCGTCTCTCTTTAAGTACACCAGACGCTTTGCCAACTAAGCTACTGAAACAATTGATTGTGATGTCGAATTTCTCTTCCACATTTTACGTCTTCAGGCGACGTCAGCATCATCTATTGAAGACATTACTATGTCTTTCAACCAACACGACTGCCTTTACAGGTAGTTCAATGTCGAACGATATTGCCTTACCGTATTATGCTTACTTTTTATTATTTTTTAGCATTAAATATTGCGAAATGCTCACAAAGAAATGAATTTTCTAATTAAAGAAAATTTCTAGTCTGGTGTACTTAACCAGAGAGACGCAGGTTCAAACCCTGCCTGAGATCGATTTTTTCTTGCGGTGACGAGGTGAGCTAAATACTAAAGTTGTAGAAGCTACAAAATCAACATTATCAAATAAAGCAGACTCGTACGAAATAGTAGAAGGGGACTGCAATATTTGTGATTATAAATCGAGATTCGGAGAAATACATTGTAAAGTTGGGCTCAAAGTTCCAGTGAGGTCTTCCATACTCTTCGAAATCGTGATTTCTCTGTTTTTTCATAATCAGCGTTACATATATCAACTAAAACAAGACAAAAGGGTACTGTACTGACCTATTAAAATATCGAATCTGCTGTAAAACTAAATAAGAATGTGAAGGAAATCCTAATATTCATTTTATAAGCCTAAATCTGTACTTACCTAGGCGCGACTTATAAAGTGCGTTTTTCCATAAAAAAATAATACCTATTATTATGTTGATTACCTCGATTAGACTGCCTCGTTGGTCTAGTGGTCCCAATCGCGACTGCTACGCTAGAGGTCTTGGGTTCGATCCCCAGGTCGAGCAAAGTGTTATTAAGTTTTTCTATGAAATTCTTGGTAGCAGCTCGGTGTCTGGATTTGTGCCCGGTAAATGGCAATAGGCTCGCCCCCTATTACATGGGACCCAAACATACCGGCGAACTGTGGGTGTACATTAAGTACACCTCTGCCTAACACCTCTGCCTCTGCCTAAGAAATCTCACACAAATACATTTATAAGCACCTACTTATACATGTATTTCTGTGAGATTGTTATTTCCTTTAATGGCTATTTATCTAGTAAATACATAATAGCATACCATCACGCCAGTATTCCCCGAAAGGTTAGGCAGAGGTGTACTAAAGTACACCCACATTTCGCCGTTATGTTTAGGTCCTATGTAGTAACATAACAGTACGTCGCCGAGGCTACAATAAATTTACGGGAAGAAAGGCGTAATAGCTCGTATGGAATAAAATCTCTTGTGATTATTTCGTATTAAATGTTTACAGTTTGTTTATTTCATATGTGTATTTTTAAAAACGCGGTTAAATGTATTACTGATCTTTGTTGTTAAGAAATTTAGTGTAAAGATGTCCACCAGTTTTACGTGTTATGTTTCTTAGAGCAATGCAGTGATACAGGACTTAGTCGTAAGATAATTTTCCATGCAATAAAGCTGTTGTTGTCATTTATTTTAAAGAAATAAAATGAAAAAAATCTGAAAAAAATAGGAGTGATAGATTAATACTAGGAGACGCCAAAAATGAAAAAATAATAAAAAGGGCGTAACCGGCGCTTACTGCTTTATTGCCCGGGGCCAGCGATATATTACTTACGCTGCGTCGCCTTTGATGACGTCATAAATAAAATTTCCTCTCCCTTCGTATCCTATAGGCCCTCACAGACTTTATGTATAGTTTGCCTGGCGGAGATGCTTGCAGTATACTTTTTAGTTTGATTATAATATACCAATTGATTTTTATTTGAGTGAAGTTAAATAAAATTATTACTTATTGTTTCCAATAAGAGTCAACTAATTAAAAAAAGAATTATTCTTTGCACATTATACGCTTACTTACGTTAAAATAAAGTTTAATTACATAAATGTTAAATAATAGATTTGTTTTATTCATTTAAAATGTCCTTGGTATTAGGGAAAATTTTTATGATTTTGATATCATTGTACCTTCATCATTGAATTGAAAATTGGTAACATACAGAAACCCACACCCATACTATTAGTAGACCCGGGCGGACCCCTGCAAGGTCTTAAGGAATTCAAATTAAGGATTTTATGATCGCGAAATCTGTTTAATGTCCGTCTGTACGACGGGGGTGAATTGAGACTACAAACTATTCTAATAATATTTTTTATTTAGGGGAAGTGGGGTATTATAGAGTTTTATTTTATGGTGCGTTTTTAATAAAATGTAAGAAGATCGTAAATATCATAAAATGTGTTATGTAAAAAGTATTATCATCATGAACCGTTATTTATGATCAGCTAGTTTTTTTGCAGATGGTTACACGACTAATGCTACATGTCTTAAAGTAGTAGTATTAGTCTAGTCGACGAACGACTGCTATGCTGGACGTTCTGGGTTCCTTGGGTCTTATTGAGTTTTTCTAAGAAATTCTCAGTAGAAGCCTTGAGTTTGGACTTTTGCCCGGTTAATGGTGATAGACTCGCCCCATATTACATAGGACCTAAACATACTGACGATCTTAACGCTTGTATTCATTGAAGGATTAAACAGAGGTGTACGCACGGCTACACATCAAGCTATACAAAACCAGTAAAGGCTGGCCTTGAAATGTACGGGAAACCTTTAGATTGGGAGGTCATTCTAAACTGGATTTGTATAGCTTGATGTGTAGCCATGTGTACACCCACATTAGTTCATCTCTGTTTAATCTTTTAGAGAATACACGCGTGATTTTGTCATGTTTTTGTGACTTAAATTACAATATAATGCCAGTGTGCCTAGCATACAATAATAAATTTTAAATATAACTGCTAGTTCAGCAAGAAAGCAAGAAGATTAGAGCCCCTTAGAGTGTACGGGCTACAAATTCCCCAGGGTCGCGGGCGAGCCACGACGAATGAATTAACTAAATGAGATGTGCAAACTTTCAGCGTATGGCTAGTGTTGCCAGGATTGCAAGCTTGTGAGCAAAATTTTAAACATGGCAATTAATGTGATGTATGGGGCAATTTATTTATTTTATGATGTTTTAGGTTTTAGTGTGAATTTGGTGTATTTTTATTATATGTTACATTTGTTATATACATTACATACATTATATGGTATATTGGCTATGGTAAATTTTAGATGTCTTTTTTCTTTGCTTCGTTATAAAGATGATCTGAGAAAGTACTATAATATTAAACTGGTATTTTTTTATCAGCCCGGTTGATCCCACTGCTGGGCAAAGGCCTCTCTACCTTCCTTCCATTCCTCACGGTTTATTGTTTTTACGGCCCAATCTCTTAAATAGGAGTCCAGTTCGTCCCGCCATCTGAATCGGCGTCAATTTGAAGCGGCGGTAGCCTAATGGCTAGGGCGTCGGACTTGCGATCATGTGGTTGCCGGTTCGAAACCCACCCATTGCACTACCGACGTGAACCCACTTGTAACACAAGCATTTAGCTTAGCACGAGGGGTTAACAAGATTACTAGTACCTAATGTGAAACCCACATAGCTAGTAAGCTATTTAAAAATGATATGTATATCGATATCATTTCTCCCATAAATAGGTAGAGTTCACTGCTTATAAAGTTAGCGACAAATAAAAATAAATACCCAAGAAACATTTAAATCAGACCGAATTATTACCCACAATATGACTACTACAAAAGAAAAGAGAACGATATAATTTTAAACCTAGATAAGTAGTCGACAAATGATGACAAATTACATATTTCTTACTTACAACGCTACATTTGTAACAAAAACCTGTGCAACCTACTGTGCGAGAGGGACAGCGCTATCATCTCGTTTTACGGGCAATAAATCAGCTGGTGTTGCACGCTGCATAAAAACAGCTGCTGAACCTGAAGACAGACCTAAGAGCAAGAACAGAAAGTACTAGCTACTCCTTGATCTAAATCTACAAGTTTGTGATTTTGTAGGCAGTCATATCCGAAACCAAATGATCCAATTTTAAAAATTTAACGATGCCCGTAGTACATGAAAATGTATGAAAAAATTATAAAATTATTTTTTTCAGAATAATTTGAAACAATATGTATAAATAATAAACTGGTCTTTAGTCTCGTGCAACTGACTGGCATGGACAAAACACTCCTCCGAAACGGTTCGACCGATTTTAAATAATTTTGTTTTGTACATTCGGTAGGTTTGAGAATAGGTCGTAAAGTATTTTCCATCCAACATTTATGCAGCAGAACAACGTTTACCGGGTCAATAATATAAATAATAAATTAAGTAAAGACTCGTGTTTCTTTTGAGCCTTTTTTTTAATGCACCTAGTTGACCTACTGTGCTTAGCTTTTTTGTATCATTTCTAACTTGGCTAGTAGAAAACTGTGTGATTAAAAAAGTACGTGTGTTTTCTTTCCACAGTCATGAGGTTTGTAGAACTGTTAGTGAGTTTAGATTGTAAAGTCGGTAGGTACATCTGTGAGTGGAATTGTAATGAAACGCCATATATAGTGTAATTTGGACATTAAAATAGCATACCATTACACTTTTATTAAGGTTAGGTAGAGGTGTACATACGCACACATATAGGTATCCGGTATATTTCAGGTACCATGGTACATGGTACCACCATACCATTAGGTACCATACGTAACTTGAAACTCCTAACTGCTACTGAGAATTTTATAGAAATACTCAACAACTCTTTGTTTGATCTGGGAATTGGACCCGGGACTTCTAGTGTAGCAATCGCTATGGGATATGTAGGGGTTGTAAGTGAAGTGGATGTTGAATGAAGGTCGTGACATTATATATAATAATTTACTGCCTGGTACCAGATATGAATACATACATTACTTAACTACATTACTACTAATGACCTAACTGATTGGGTGCGGGGAGACGACTGCCGCGCTGCGCTAAGTCGCTAAGCTAGTACAGTGCAAATGTAATGCGTCAGCAGTGTCCCTACAATATTCCCCCCCTTTTACAAAATAATGGTACATTTTTTAAATTCAATCCAAAGATTCTAATCAATTACATATAGTTACAATCTGACTTGTTAAAAGGAATTCATAACAAGGTGTTACTTATAAACAAGATATCATGTTACCTGAGCGCAATTCTCATAATGCAAGCTTAACAAAAATACAATACAATGGGTTACTGTGTGGACTAAATAGTTACAATATAATGCGACTCTAAAATTAACAAATTAACAGCAGGGCACTGTATTATTTCTAAGACTGACACTTTTATAATTAAATCACTACACATTTACGTTTCACTATGCTCTCCGTATGACGCTGATTAAAAGCTGCTCGTACGATGATGCAAATATCTACGTTGATCCGATCCTCTGTCAGTTGCCGTCCGCCAATATCCTCATGGGTATGCTCTTCCCTGGCCGTGTCCATGGAATGACAGGTTGCGCCATCCACCGCTTGGAGCGGAGTTCTGTCGACGCCTCCAAGTGTGATGCGTTGCATTCGACGCGCACACTGTCCTGTAGTGTCGCCGCCGTGTCCCGTGTCCTCCAGAGTCGTCGGAATGTGCCGCGAATGACCGCGTTACACCTCCACGACGTGTGCTAACTCCTGCAGAGCGTCCTCCCAAGACTATGATGATCACTGTGCCCGTGCCTGTTTACCTTGAATAATGCTTGATGGTGCAGTTAGATCTTTAGCTCTTTTGACCCCAGCGTGAAAAGAGCGAGTCGCCTCCCATATTGCGTGCTCCGGTTACCTCGTTGTGCGTCCTCCGTTGCCACGCTGCCCATGCGCGCTTTTGCCACGCTGTCCATGCGCACGTGATGCGACGCCACGTTGTCCGCGTGCTCGTACTCCGATGTCCGGTATCATCGCCGAAAGTTGCGTATTCAAATGTCGCGGGTCACCAATGTAGGGGTTGTAAGTGAAGTGGATGTTGAATGAAGGTCGTGACATTATATATAATAATTTACTGCCTGGTACCAGATATGAATACATACATTACTTAACTACATTACTACTATCGACCTAACTGATTGGGTGCGGGGAGACGACTGCCGCGCTGCGCTAAGTCGCTAAGCTAGTACAGTGCAAATGTAATGCGTCAGCAGTGTCCCTACAGATATAATTAAATTGGTGCAATACGTAAAAAAATATTGATAACTTTAGCATGACATAATGGAATTCTATTTCAAAATATTTACCTAAAAAACAACAATCAAGTATTATAATTTTAACTTTACCAGCATGTTGTATGATTCTCTAAATTACATACAGAATCCAGCTAAGCCCGGGCCCAGCTGCTACCAACTTAAGCTAAATACTAATAATAACTTCAATTTAGCTTTCCCCATTAAAAACGCCAACAAAAAGGACTCAAGCGTGGGGCTAATTAAAATTTTACCCAAACTGCACTGTACGGACCGTCTAATGCCACAGAATAAAAAGATCCGTGCGTTTATATAATATTCATATTGTGAGTACAATATTGTTCAACCTTTTCTACTCTGTGTGTTGTTAGTTTTAAGTCGTGAGATAGTTTAGTGACTTAAATTGGATTTTTTTAGTTGTGTGTATTTAAAAATGACAATAATTTAAGTAACAATTTTATATAACTTTTTCGTTTATCTTCATAGATAATATAAGGTTTTAATAAAACCTTTATTCTTTTATTTCATAGGTATGATGATATTTGGATCATCTGTCAATGTTGCCTTTTTCTGGCATGCAGCTCGTCTTTAGTATGGGTATGATAATAGCGCGAATTAGATAAAATTATTTAAAAGTTTATTTCTAAAAAGGGACTGTAAGTACATAAAAAAATACAACTCTGAATTGTAAATCTGTCAGAAAACTAAATAAAACTGCTAAATTACATAAGGATATATCAGTATTCTGCTACACGATATTTTAGTGTAACAGCATAATCAAATTGCTTCGGCTTCATGCGGAGGAAGCAGTTAGTTACAATCGCTTTGGCATGTTATTTAACATTATCTCACTTATTTCGCTACACTGTGGCGTGGAATTGGAGTTTATGATTTTATTCTGTGCACCTAGTTTCTCGTTTACACAGATGACTTTATCTCTGCTAGCTCTGAATATTTAAAATGTTAACCGGTTATTTCTATACTGATTTTACGAAGGGTTAAGTAGGTATTTCATTCTAGCTCCCTCTCTGTAACTTTAGTAATAATACGCCGCTTACATAAATATTTCATTCATTTTTGTTATTTTATTTTTTGTGCGCATATTCAATATACTGTACTTACATTTTGTCAAAACTTAAGCCTAAGGCTGCTTTGAGTATTTTTAGATTTGTTGCTTTACGTTTTTGTTAACTTGTTTATAAGGTATGATGGGACTGGCATGTACAATTTATTTTGTATAAAAGTCTCTGATTGAATAAAGAAAAACAAACTCTACTTATCCTCTTTTTAATAAAGGTTGGTTCAAATTTATAAATTAAATAAATAAAGTCTCTATACACATAAATATTTTATAAACTTTTTTTTTAGATTATTTCTTGTTGACTTTATTTATGGGCTATGTTTTTAGTAGGTAGGCACTTAAACCAAAGTTTCAAACTCCCTATTACACGACTGTAGTTACCTTTAACTTATCATCATACATTATTAATATCCTCCTCTTTCACCCCGTAATCATAATAAGAGAAACATCCAGCCCTAAAAACTATAATAACAGCTCATAACTTGCAACGAATCTCAGCTATAAAATGCAGGCGTTTAAATTTGCATAGAGCAAAGTTGGAGTGCTATAGTTCGCGATACGGCCGCGTGAGGGCGCCACCCGAGGGGTGAAAGAAAACCATCGTATGTTAATATATTGATATCGTCCCTTTGAGAGTACGCCTGCCTTCTGGACACGTACGAATAAGTTTAGAAATATGGTTCTTCTGTGAGAAGCTTGGACAAAACTCTTTGATGTGTTCGAAAATTTTTGATTAAAAGTTTGATCGGTCGGACTTTTATTTGCATATTTCAAAATCGTCCTCAGGCGGCCTTTTTGAACATAGATGTCCGAATAAAATGTGCATGTGATATTTTCAGGACCGTGTAGGACCACTCTACTTGGGCCTTTTTCATTAGCAAAATAGTCTCGATAGGACCTACAATTTAAAACGTATTTTAAAAGAAGAAAATCTACCTGAAACGAAACATTGCGAGTTCGAGTTTCTATTTATGCAACAGCTTGCCACCCTCCAAAACAAAAACAATAATTTCACAAAACATCGTTACAGTAATCCATTTATATTTCACAATCAAAACAAATTTCACCTCCAACACAGTCGTACCTACATCTTTGTTTTACCGGTTCGCACCAGATAGATCGACTTCCATTTGGAGCGAACGGGAAAAAACTGGATTTTTCTGGAGTAAATTGGTTTCCCTCAATAAGTTCAAGTCCCCTGACAATAGGAATTATTCTCGTGCCTATCTTGTTATTCCAATTTTGGGGTAATTTATTTTTTTCAGCGAATTATTGAGACGAATAATGCGTTGAGTAATTTATAATCAAGTTATTTGTGTGTTGTGTGGAGGTTTGTAACGATTGTTAAGAAGTTTTCCATTGCTGTGGCCGCAGTTTGTATTGTATTATTGTTTCTTGCATTACTGTTATAGATTTTTGATTGGTTAATTTTTCTTGGAGGCAGCCTATTGATAATAATGATTCATTTATCAACCCCGTTTATTGTATACTTAAACAAAACAAAAATGGAGCAGAATGTAGCTCCTGCCACTACAAAATCGCAAATTTCACAGTACCAAATATTATCATTCAAAACACAAAGCCAGCGAGAAAGCACGCTTATACTACGGATTATCCCATAACTGCTTTTATGAAGTAGCAGCGCATACGAAACAGGATAAATCCAGTTCCAACTGGCCAAGTTATGGCGCAATATTCTCTAAGACTGCGGGCGGAGCCGCGTGTACACTTGTATGCCGTTCTTACTTGTTTATCATGTGCTAAAGGGATTGTGGGACGTTTTAAAAGGATAAATTGCAGTCTAGATAACTTTATGGTGTTAATTTTCAACTTGGAAAAACCTTACTCAGATTTAAGTACAGAGGAGCCATAATGAGTTTGAAATTTCGGTAGCAGCTATTCCCTGGTCTGGCTACTAAATGCTATCTGACCCTGGTCAGTTAGCATTGTTTCATGAATTTGTAAAATAATAAATCTGTCATATTGATGTACCTTTTGTAATATCAGGTAGAATCAATGTCCAATCATAGTCAGTAAAATCTACAAAACTTTTTATTTTCGGTTTATTAACGAACACTATTTGACAGTCTCGTGGAAATGTCTTAGGTAAAATAACTGATGTTTAGATACAATAGAATATTCTTTATTGCACACCCCAAACGAATACCGAGTACAAATAACAAATCGTAAAATGGTACAATGGGCGGTCTTATCGTTGAACCCGACATCTCTTACAGACATCCTTTGGATGGACTCGAGAGAAAGATAACGCAACAATTAGGTAGTCTCGCGTACATAAAATAAACTAAGCCCTTGAAAGAAATCTTACTCAAATTAGAATAATAATAAAAAAAATATGTGTATAGGTATTTGAGTATGTCGTGAAGGTGAGGGATCCAACAAGGCAAGTCCCAGTACTCTTGTGGTACTCAGCTCCTGCGACTTGGAAACAAACTGCTGACTTCCCGAGTGATGTAACAATTTATAGCCGATGAGCGGATTAATAAACCTTCTACTACAGATTAACAATCACAATATTTGTTGTTAGTACTATTTAGTAGTACTAGTTAGTACTACTAGATATGCCAGGAAGGAGCAATAAGTACTTATTGCTCCTTCCTGGCATATCTAGAGGTCGAAGAACGGTGGCGATTACCTACTTGACCGACAATATTTATTTTAGTTCTTATTTTGGAGAAAGAGAGAGAGGGATTGAGAGAAATAGAGGGAGAGAGAGGGGGAGAGATGGAGAGAGGGAGTGGGAGAGAGAGAGCGTCACTTCTAATTTCAAGGCCAAGGGTCCTAACTTTATCCTTGACATTGCAAGTAATGCTCTCTTCATCTTTTCTTAGTTTTGTATTTTTCTCCTAAAAAACTCTTTCATTTATTTTTCTCTCATTTATCTTACCTATAACGTATAATTGTTATAGTAGATAGTATGTAAATTCAATAAGTCACATTCGGACATAGTTTTCTTAAAGAACCTTTTATTCTTTATAACCTATTCCTCTAGTTTTCCATAGATTTTAGGTAGGTTAGGTTAGACAGAAAGGTGTGCTAAAAAGGATTGCTCCTTCTTCCAATCGACCTATATATCTTCTTCTACTACAAACTTTCTTACATTGAAGTCACGATACGTTTACGTTATCACGGTCTCATACAAGTCTCCGTTCTCCTCAAACTTGTACCTCATCAGCCTTGCGAGTCAAATCAAATCAAATCAAATCAAATCAAATAATTTATTTGCATAATATGGGTTTACAATGTAAGTACGAGTCGCGTCAAGCTTGCACGTACACAAATCCTTTCACCGCACAGAGGCGGCTATCTTAAACTAAGCCACATCTTATCTTTGCTACACTTGCATATATTATTTTAATCCGGCTTCAGTTAGAATAGTTCTCGCGGTTGTCGCTGAATTTCGATAAGAGATGGCGTTGTTCTAAGTTATTGGAGTGTGAATTTTGAATCGAGTTGAGAAGTTTGTCATATAGTAGATGTGAACAAAGCATTGAATTTGGCGGCACCGTTGACTAAAGACAGACTCTTGAAACTGCATAACCCATTTATTTATGTAACAATGAACGATATTATACACATACACGATATCACACGTTGATACATACACACAACTAAACTCTTCATTTTCCGCAAATAATACTAACATCGTGAGGCTAGAGGTCCTCGGTTTAATCCCTAGGTCGAGAAAAGTGATATTGGGTTTTTCTATAAAATTCTCAGTAGCAGCTCGGAGTCTGGATTTGTGGCCAGGTTAATAGCAATAGTCTCGCCCACTATTACATGGGTCGTAAACATACCGGCGAAGTGTGGGTGTACATTAGCACACCATCGTTGACACTGTGTGAAGTCTACCACTAGGCTAGTGTGGTGAACCATAAGCTTAAGCTCACTCTTTTTAAGAAGAATCCAATACTGGGACGGTTAATAAATTGTTGAAATGATGAAATGATATTTTTATTTCTGTAAATACTCGTAGATCTTTTAAGACACTTTTACAAGTCGACTTTTTTCATATATTTTTTCTGTGATGGTTGTTGTTTGTTGATGTTTCTCCTTCCCATTAAAAACAGTCGTGCAACAAACTAAAAACTGGTAAGTAGGAAAATAATTTTAAACAATAATTGACGCTATGAATGTATGCCGCTTTGTTATAAAAACTGGCAGTTACTTCGACACCCTTCCTTCCGTACATAAAAATTACGACAAAGACAAAATCCCGCATTTGAATACAAAAAAAGAAACAATACAAAAAATATTTCATCGCTCCAGACATCTTTGAAAAACTACCCGAATATCCGAACAAATTCACCCTAAGTTCGGGTTATGGCTGTATAAAACATACATATGTCTTCCCCCGGTTGCACGTGGCTTTATAAAATATTTAAATCGGTGTGGAAACAAGAAATCTCATTAATATCTGAGTGGTACCAGGTATATTGTGGGATTGTGGCACGGTTTCATAGCCTACAAATGAGAGTGAGTACATCGGGTGAGCAGTGCAAATATACTGACAATTTGGTGAAGGTTGGTAATTTTTTGATGGGTTGAAAAATTTGTTCTACCGCGTCGCTGTAAGATATTATATGTAATTTTAGTATTTTTTATGTTTAAAGCCTTTCCGGTACATATTTTTGTATCCTCTAAGTCATAGAATAATGTATTGGAAAAAAATATTTTGATGCAATACCTTGTCACATAAACTGTACTTGTAATAATGTTTTAGTCTGCCTTGAAAAAACTACACGAATAGTACCAGTTTAAAAACGACACGACGAACTTCTTCAAGATAATTCTAGAAGGTAAAATTGAAGGAAAACGAAGAACAGGAAGATATAGAGAAAGTTCTATGAGTTTTCCAGTGAAAGAAAACGTGGATATCAATAGGTCAAATAGAAGGCAGAGAATACAAAACAGACTGTTTCACTGACAAAAATGAACTGTTGATAACCTAAAAATAATATAATAAAGCTGAGGAGTTGGTTTATTTGAAGGCGCTCATCTCTGGAACTACCACTAGAGAAAAAAAATTGATAACCCAATTTTAGTATTCCAGTACAATTCTTAGGAGCGGACGCAAAACGAGTGAAACTACGGGACAGAACTTGTAAAATAATAATGGTTAAACACTCCCCGAACAGCGAAAGTACGTTAGTACATGTTTGCTTGAACAAGGCCTGATATACAGTGCGACACGTTGATAACTTGTAATCTTTCTTCAACCCTGTTTACCCCATTTAATACAAAAATAAATTCATACCAACATTACCACACACACTGAATGCAATTTTCTAACGTACATAATGCTTATCTCCCCTACACTTGTCCGCTGGGTTTGCTCGTAAATTTGTAATAGACGTGACCATACGCGAGATTAAATATTTGATACGTATTAAAATGCTAAGGGACCAACATAGTTGTTTATGTTGGTGTGGGGAATGTTGGCGAATTGCTTATGCATGACTGCAGACTTCATGCTGAAGGTATTGTCTGATGGTAAGTGTGACAGAAATACGACACTTGTTTGAGGGTTGGTGGAAGTGATTGCCTGCATTTTCAATCTGGAAATATGCTGGAGTTGGCTCCCAGTCTAAGTAGATGCAAAGTATCCTTGCTTAACATTGATTACCATCAAAGCAACCCAATTTCTAAGCAATGACTTGACATTAATTTTTGTATGTAATTTTAGTCTTAGGGCCTGTTTCACCACCTCCGGATAAGCACTATAGATCTACCAGATAAATTCAAAATTAGAACAAGATTTGTATCAATTTATGTCCCAGATAATTTATCGGGAACTTATCAGAAGGCGGTGAAACAGGCCTTTAGTCTCTTATATTTTAACTACTTACACTATTAATCTGTACTAATATTAGTAAAGTAACTAAGTTTGTGATATTGTGAGTTTGCGAGGTTGTAGGGAGTTATCTCTGGATTTACAGAACCGATTTTGAATTCTTTCACTAATAGAAAGCTACATAATTCCTGAGGGATAAAAGCTATATATTAACAACGTAACATTAAAATGACGCGGGCGGAAAGCTAGCAAGTTATATTATTGTTTCCTAACACGTGGGATCATTGTTGTCCGAAGATAAATAATATTATTATTCTAATTATATATTAAGGATAAACTAACTGTCAGGTTTTTTAGGATTCTGATACCAATAACAAAAGTAATCGATTTTCGTATTTCGTAGCCATAGTCTTTGAGGCAAAGTGGTTTCTAACGTCTTAATAATCACCCATTCATTGAATGGTCACGGCAGCGTAGCGTAGCTTAGCTCCGTAGATTGATAAATAAGACTATTATTAGTAAACTGTATTTAAAAAAAAACCTTCGTAAAGAAATTCTTGCTCCACCTTTAGCAAACCTCTTTAAATAAAAATAATAGAACCTTAATATTAAGTGGCTCAATGATGAGAATTCACGAACTCGCAAAAGAAAGAAATCATTTTGACTCCACACTCTACAAAAAAAGTTAACAATGCCGTGATAATTTGCACAAAGCTACGAAAGGCCTACGAAAACTCGTAGCCGAAAATATACTACGAAAAAGATGTCTACGACACTGCGTAGCCGCTAGCGGTTTTCTTAAACGTTTGTATATTTAAAAAGATGTCAAAATTGTAAGGAACTTCAGTAATTTCGACGGATTTTTACGTCCGGTAAGTTTCGCCCCCGTAAACTTGGTCGTACTTTTACGTGCCTAATTTCGTGTCATTTCGGCTCTAATATATTTTATAGTGGGTTGTTAAACTGCAATAAAGTAGGCTGTAGAATGTGTTCTATGGTCGGCAAAATTAGATTGTATATTATATAATACATGTTTGAATTTGAAGTTTGAATATAAAACGCTCTACACTTATTTGGATGAATTTATTTATATTTCGATGAAAAACTTTACTCGTTTTTGTTAAGAAAATACATACCTATACATTCAGATAAAGCTACAAAAACATTAAAATACAATAAGTGGTGATTAATTAGAAGACATATTATTTCACGTCATATTATATTGAATATATACTGGGTACATTTAAAACACTAATTCTTACACATTCAAATATTTTAACAATTATTTAGTCTAACATTAAAGTAATTGAATACAGTAACAACTTTGAATTAAAACAACATGTTTATATACTATTACAAACGTAATATGCATCACTCATTAACAAGCCAAGCATCTTCTAAAGTTATTATATGTTTATGTACACTTCTGAAGTTATGTAAAACTTTTTAAAATACTCAAATTCAATAAAATACTTACTCAGATTTCATGTAATTTTAATCATACCTACCAACTCTAAGTAATTTAAAGTTGCACAAAACTTTGATTGTACTTTATTTTTCTTCAATCAGTAAGCTCATCTGTTAAATAACCAACTGAGAATTATAACAAGAGGTGGGGGTTCGATCTGCAGCAGCTAAGCTAAACAAAATTTGTATCGAAGCCAATAAGGCGCCCGGCAGAGTGCCTGAGAAAACAGTGTTAAGAACCTCGTGGGGGCAGAGAATTAGCGACTTCAGTAGAGGAAGCGTTTTTTAAATTATTAACATCTTGGGAAAAATACTTCAAACATTTTTTAAGTATATCTTGGTCAGACATTGATCCGAATGTATGTCTATCTAATAAGTAGACTCGATTAGATGAAAAAAGTTCACAATCAGCGAAGACATAGTGTAACATTGATAAAGAAATACATAATTATACAATATTTTTTATTATGGCAATAATGAGTGAAGGAAAATGACATGCTCTCTCCCAAATCTCAAATAAATTGAGTTAATCAATAAATAAATGCCTCTTGTTTGATCTTAGACATGTAATGAAATTGTCGGTTAAATTATATAATCAGTGTCGTTTTTGTGGCAAACGTAAATATTAGATTAAAAATGGTTAAGGATGATCCTAAATCATCTTTAATCCATTTATTGGCACGGATCTCCCTTCAGTATATATGTTTCTTTGTGTGTGATGTTTATAACTTATAGCTATGCTATGCAATGCTATTGTTTAAAACACTTTTATTAGTAGCTAGTCACTTTATTTTAAACCAAAATTGTAGTACTTATTACCTAGTTATTTCATCTTGCGCCAAAAAGATTTTTAAACAATCTTATAAACGGTTAATTAATATTTTTAGTGATGGGTAAAATAATTATATTTCTTGATCCGCAACATAAGACCTTCATGGCCCCATACCCGGTTTCAACCTACCCACTGTTGACTTTCAAAGAGCGTTATGAATAACGTCTCAAAGAAGATTTTCTTATAATATGACATGTCTGTCTTCAACTCTCGTAAGAGCATTGATACTTTCAGTGCGTGACTTGCAAACTGATCTCAAGTCGAAATGTAACCGCTTATCGACTTCTGCAACTTCAGACGTAATTTTCGTAAAAAAAGAGACGATTCAATTCGTTATTTTGCATGATATTCTTCTTGCTTCAATATTGGCTTTCAAGAGAACCAGTATCCTAAATGGTAGTATTTTAGTTGTAAGTCACTTCATGTCACAATTCTAATAGAAATGACAGCATGATTAGTCTGTAAACAAGTTGATAATGAGGTTGCCTGCTCAGAGTGCGTGTTAACGCTTAAGAAAATCTTCATAGAGTGAACGGCTCGAGGACGTAAAATTTCTAAGCTAGGACATTTTTTAAATATTTTGACATCAGTAAACGAACAAGACTGCGAACTTATGGTAATTGGTCATCGCCACCCATGGATACTCACAAAACCGTAGGATTTGCTGATGCATAGTCAGCTATCAAGATTGCCGATTTCTTTTTCTGAAAAAATACAAATTTGTATCGCGCACATTATCAAAACTGCAATAACATTACATATCGAGCTTTGAAGATACAATCTCAATTCGGGTCAGGTGCGAGCCATATCACGCGCTGGGTTCTGTATATAACGCCACAGTATAATGAGTTCGGGCCTCGATTTTATTACTAGTGAACCGACATACATATTAAGTAGTGTGTGTTCATGTGAATCGGTAATCTCGCGAACGGCTCTTCGAAAACCAATTCATTCAAAATTCGCGGCACTAATATGTCCATTTTTGAAGACAGAACGGCGCGAAGTTTTTTTAGTTAGCTTTGCAAATGTGTAGCCGATTTACCTGATGGTAAGAAGTCATCTGCAAAACCAAAGGAGTTGCAGACGCGTCGCCGAGCTTATTAAGGAAAGGAACGAGAAGGAAGGGGACTGAGTGAGAAACTAAACCTCGGGCGCTACACACTCACCGTACGAAACGCAACCGTATCCATACTGCAAATTAACGTTTATATTCTGTGGGAGGTTAGTGCTTCCCCGGTCGTGCAGACCCATTCATGCTGGAACGTAGACATGCCAGCAAGACACTACTACTACTAAGTCTGCCTAAACACGCTAGGCTAGCGAAGAGAACTAACCTAACCTCATTTCATTTGAGAGTTTTCCATTCTGAGAGTGCGTTCTCTCCCAGTTCAAGTAGTGGAAATAAATAAGATGGCGTTAATACTCGTAATAGTGTAAGGTACAAAGTATATAGTACTTATATCCTTTACACTACGTTTTAGGATTATTAGTAGATGCCAGTAGACAGATGCTGCCCTCAAACTCTTGAATAGGTCAAAAGCAAAGTGAAGACCTAGTCAAGAGTTCAGAAACTCTAACAATCACGACACCAGACTTCAAACGTAAACTATGTTTTTCATGACCACCCTCAGTGCCTACCCCATTTGTTTAAGCCAATTACATCGTCCAAATATTTGCTAATTATTTGATTGAGTTGCCCTCCCCTCCTGAGAGTACACAATGTGCCGCCATTTTTTACTGTATTGTCAAACAAATGTAGGGACGATTGAATCAATTTTTAATTTCAGCAAAATGTTGTGAATATGACAATATGGGGAAAAAACATTCCATTTTATTATCTCCTTTCTGAATTAGAGATGAAAAGAAACGTAATGTATTTTTTATCAGTCGTTTTTCATCTCATGGAATATTTCCACGATGGAAGGATTTTGTGAAGCCTTTAAAAATATTGACAACATGCCATCTTAAACTGTATTACACACTGAATTGAAGTTGAAATCTAACAATCATTTAAAAGTGCGACTGTACAATTATATTTCATTATTTCCATTATTTCACACAATACTTACATCATTATTACAATCATCAACAACCCATTAACCATTAGATATGAGATTTAGATTTTCGGTAATTAAAACTGATGAAGAATAAATTTTAAAATTTAGAAATAAGTTTTTTTTATGTATATGTATACGTACATACGATTTGTTACCTTCATCATAACCATCAACTCTGATTATCCCACGGTTTGGTATATTGGTCACATTGATCTTCTATAGTCCACCAAGCTTCTTGCCGGATTCTTCTCCATAGAATCAACTTTTTGGAACCGTGCAACTAGAGTCCATAACATTTCATAAACGCTTGTTTAAGCTTATTTGAAATAAAAACATTTGATTTGATTTGCTAACCTGCTGAAGTTTGGTAGATTTCACATGCCGTGAGAAAATCTCTCAGGCATGCAGGTTTACTCACGATGTTTCCTTCTTTCACTTATGTAAGCGAGCGATAATGAATTGTTAATACTCACATGCTTACGACAAGTCGAGAGGTCCGTGCCTCGGAATCAAACTGCTTATGCACAAATATGTTATATTATTATCAGTGAATTAATTGACGTATGTTCACACAAATTTATACCGACAAGGAGTTTTAACTGTCGTTTAAAAAGTGTTGGAGCAAACTGGTAATAAATTCACAGTGTGAACAAGGGTTTACTCTAAGTCATTAAAGAAGTAACAAAGACACACTACAATAATTACTAGCTCGCAAGCGTTCATCGGACGCCCCCGCAAATGAAGATGGATTGGCGCCGCTAATTCCACAGAACAATGTAATTAGCGACAGAGGAGATAAATATGTATGTACACTTGTACATTCAGGCTGTATACATGTAGGTACATCTATCATTATTAGGCGGATTAGAATCGTAATAAGGTTTTAGTTCGCAATAAAACCTCATTATAATCCACATACACATGAGTAGGTACATATCGGAAAATACATTTCCAGTATAGGCTGACCTCTCTCCAGTGTAGGCTATTGGTACAACGAAAATTGATTTAGGTAAGAATATTTATTATTAGGTTCTTTTTAGAAATAACAATGGTGCTCAGCTACTGTACACCCAGCAGTGATACCAGTCAGTGAGACATTAAATCTATAAAGATATATTTAAGGCCCTCAACTATATGTGAAATTATAACTCTGAACATAAACGATAATCAAAACCATGCTATTCAACATAGAGAGAAAACTCAGCCAAATAAGTGATTACGAGTAGTAAAATTTGATGATTAAAAAATCCAATGTTGGACCTAAAATAGTACCCTGAAGAACTCCCCCACTTCCACGTAACATCTTCCATCAAGAAATAATTCTGAGTGACAGGCCCGTAATTAAGCAATCGCCCCAAAACTTCAGTTAATGGCGATCAATTTAAACTGGAAAATTTCACGTTAAAACAGTGATTTATCCGACGGCCAACACATTAAAACTTCGCCAAAGTGTTTAATTTTTGGTCTTTAATGTTATTATTTAATTTCCCGACCACCTGTTGTTTGGTTGGTATTTTGTTCGGAGTGGGCTTTTTAAAAGCATCCTACTAATTAGCTGCTGTCTCTGTTTTTGCGGTTGCCGATGATTGTCTGTTTATTGATGTTGTTTGTATAATTGGATTAGTACAATAATTAGCGGAGCGTTGTATTTTCATGCTTCGAAAGGGTTTTGGGTGCTTCAGTGGTCCCATAACAATTTCTATTCTCTTTCGCCTAAAATCCTCCTCGTAAGATGAATTAATCAGTAATGAAAATGTATAAGGGTTATAATCATAACTTAAGACTATGATTATTAGAAAACTAACAATTCGAAACAATTGATTAGAATAGGTAGATCAAATCCACAATAAACAATATCTGTGATATTTCTATTTTTCTTCGATTTGAGTAGTTACCCATATCACCATACTTAACAGTGCTAAATGACAGTAAAGTAAGAAAAACTAATTTACTACCACCCAAAAATACAAAATAATAGATCAATTGAACAACTCAAATAAAAATAAATAAACTAACATACCATCAAACAAACTTCTAAAACCTAATAAGAAAAAGCATACCCTTAACAAAACAGCTTAAAGACATATTTAAATTTAAACATGAAATTTTTGTCAACGATCTGAAGTAACATACCACTTAAGTTGTCGTCTTTTGAAGTAGAGAATAAACAAGTGTATTACTTGAGGC
The DNA here is from genome assembly GCA_958496365.1 of Subacronicta megacephala. Taxonomy (NCBI): domain Eukaryota; kingdom Metazoa; phylum Arthropoda; class Insecta; order Lepidoptera; family Noctuidae; genus Subacronicta; species Subacronicta megacephala. Next base: position 492,928 of record OY292529.1, on the reverse strand, counting down.
AGCAGGAGTGACAGTAGACGGCAAATATTTTAAACGCATCAACTCGCTCCCTCGGGGTGGACACGACTATTTGTAATGCAATGCAAATGTTTTAGGTAGGTATGTTGTACGGCGGATTAGGGTGCGCGGTTTAGAAACCGTTTTTCATTAATAAAAAGTTGCAGGTTTTTCATTAATATTGTTTTTATTTTGTAACTTATTGCACTAAGTGTTTATGACTAAAGTAACCTTGATATTTTTAGATTTCTTTTGCAAATATCTTTCTGATTTATCTTTATATCATTTGAATATATTTCGTTCATGTATTTCTTATAAACCTATACTGTCCTAATAGCTGGACGACTTGGTTTCTCCATACCCTATATACTAGCTATACCCCACAGATTCATCTGCTCGCTCATTCCCTAAGAGTCGTTCCGTGATGTTAAAAAGCCTTATAACCTTCCTTAAGGATTAGGTTATCAAATGCAAAAGTTTTTTTTCAAATCTAACGAATAGTACAAGAGATTAGCGGTCCAAACAAATAAACTCTTCAACTTTATTATAATATAGAACAGATAAAGATTTTTTTAAATAAAAGAATATTTAAATCTTTAATAATATTTACCGTCACACAAAAATTGTCGCTAAATGTAAGCCCTGTTGCACTTTGACTGGTCGTGTGTACCGAGAGGGTGCAGTCGTCAAACCCGCGACATGGTTGGCTGAAGACATACCCCGCTCGTCAAACATGATAAGTATTCACTCAAATATTGTTACCCGGTACAGAATAAAAGGATTTTTTATTTTTATAAGTGACCTTACTGGAAGAGTGTCACTAGCAAAACTTTGTGACGCAGTAAATTATTTACTAAGGTTTTATTAAGTTTATGTAATTACATTTGTTTTATGACGCCCATAACACCGACGACTATAAAATCGACGACCTTAACACATAGACTTCGAAATCTATAAGACCAACGCCCCTAACACCGACGCTTACAATACCGGGGTTTATAGTACCGACGCTTATAACATGGTTCTCTATAAGACCAATTCCCATAACACTGACACCTATAAAACCGACGCTGCCTCCAAGTCTCTATAAGACTGACTCTTTTAAGATCGACGCTCATAACACTGATGACCATACCACTGACGCCCATGACACCAATGCCTATGCCATCGATGTCTATAAGATCGACGCCTATAAGATCGATGCTCATAGCACCGACGCCCATGACACCGACGCCTATAACATCGATCTCTATAAACGAGGTAGGGAAATACCTCTAGTAGTTATATTGAATAAGTGGAAGTCGAGTCGTATCAAGAGGCAAACCAAGGCAGAGAATGGATAGACAGTGGCGATTGCCACCGATAATAGCTGAGCTCTAAAATAAAAGAAGCAGACGCCATTAAGCTTACGGACAAGATTGCCAATGATCCAGTAAATAATAATAATACAATTTTGCTTATTCCTGTTGCCAATTCAACTTATACGAATCATAAATACAAAACGGTATCATGAATATTTGTGCCGTGTTACATTTGCAGAGTCGCGCGCGCCATAAGAAGACAAGACGCGTGTCGAGTTAGAGGCTGGATGAATACTTTATTGTGCATTTATGTTTTATGAATATTTCCTTATGGTTCAATTGAGGTAGCCCTCGTTCTGTCAAGAATTTAGTAATTTTAGCCCTCCATATTGCAATGCTTGCAAAAGTCCGCTAAGTACTGGACTGCCTCGTTGGTCTAGTGGTCCCAATCGCGACTGCTACGCTAGAGGTCTTGGGTTCGATCCCCAGGTCGAGCAGTGTTATTGGGTTTTTCTATGAAATTCTCAGTAGCAGCTCGGAGTCTGGATTTGTGCCCGGTGAATGGCAATAGGCTCGCCCCCTCGCTACATGGGACCCAAACATACCGGCGAACTGTGGGTGTACATTAAGTGCACCTCTGCCTAACCCTTAATACAGGCGTGATGGTATGTTAGTCCGCTAAGTATTGGAACCTAAAAATATTTATGTAACACCTATATTTGTACACTTAGTAGGTATGCAATAAATCTTTGAATCTTTGAACTTTATTTGGAAAAGCAAAGCAGAATTATTGTGTCCGAGACGATAATTTATACCTACCTGAGCAAGCTGTATATGCAATTACTTTTTTTCTTTCTACTAACATTTCGGTTAATTTTTTGGCATTGTTCGTTTTTATTTTATTTCATTTCATTCTTGTAGTATAATATGGATTCTCCAATAAAATAACGATACTACAATTCCAAAACTGCATTGTATTCTGTTCCAAATTCGATTTTGTTTTGTCAGTATTCATATTGGTGCAGTGCGATTTGATAGCAAAGCAGTTCTGCGTCGAATTCCATAACAGTACAATAACATACATTTGGATTGTTTATCTTATCGCTACATTTTTAGTATATTTTTTATACCAAACTAGAGAAAATAAAATAATGGTTAAGAACTTAACCGCCTACTTTTTGCATTTTTTTTTATATTTGACCATTCAGTACAGCTCATCATCATCATCAATAAATGTTTACTTTTTAAACTGGTTAACTAAGTACCACTAATAATGCAATTTTGGTTGAAACCTACAATTAGAATAAGGTCGAAGGCACACAGGCCTAATAGAATATAGCTGAATATACAGAATTGGCACTATTCATCTGAAATAATCCATATCTGGGGCACATACGCAAATTATTTAATAATCTAAATATCTAATGCAAAATTGCGGTTTCAACCGAACCGCATTCAAATTAGATGATAATACCAAATATGAATACATTATTCGAAATTCTAAATATCAAAATTCAAAACAGTTTGACGCGTATTAATTAACGAGGCGTCCGCGTTATCGCGGCCCGTCGGGCCTGATGCCGCAACCGCGCATTGTCCAGGAGCTGACAATTATTTATTATATTATTATAAAATTTGTTCACAAAACTATGGCAGATAGTTTCAGAAATAAGGCTGCATTTCTGAAACTATCTAATCATAATAGGTCGTTGTATTTACCTGCAGTAACATAATGCTTTCAAAATCCACAAACAATACGTAGATTTATAAAGGCAAAAGGTTCTTTTTTTAAAAAGCGTACTAGCAATGTGGGCCGCTCATTACTAGTATTTTTGGTACCTGTCAAGTTAAATGCTTTTATTACGAGTGGTTCCATATCTGTAGTTTAATGAGTGGGTTATGAACTGGCAACCATATGATCGCAAGTCGGGCGTACTACGGTTTAGGCTACCGCCGCTTAAAAAAGGTGTTTTACAAAATATAAAATTTGTACTTACAAAATATTTTTTCTAAATTAAATATAATTTTTGGCTCCTGGTCTATGGATGGTTATCTCCAAATCGTATTGTCCGCGAGGCAGCGGCTCGGCTAATTTCCGATTAATCTGTCCATTATTTAACCTCTGTTTAGCGAGTGTTGGATTAGGTGCAATCAGCCGTTGTTGTTAGGCGCACCATTTAGTTTTATCGTTATGTCGGAAATGTCCAGTTTAGTGATTCCATTAATTATTTTAGTTGGCGTTTTGGACATTGAATTCAGTGTGTTATGAATATTAAGTATGTATTTTGTAGTTTATGAAATTTCGAATAACAATATGATTTTATATTTGCATTTTTTATGTTTAGAAGCATTATTTTGATGGAAACTTAAAAACTTTGCTATACATCCATACCATCACGCCTGTAGTCCTTGAAGGGTTAGGCAATCCACACTTTACCGGTATGTTTACGTAATAGGGAGCGAGCCTATTGCCGAGCGGTTACTGGGAATTTCATAGAAAATTTCAATAACACTTTGCTCGACCTGGAAATTGAACCCAGGACCTCTAGTCTAGCAGTCCCGCTTGAGACCACTAGACTAACGAGGCATTCAATACAATAAAAATGGTATATAAAAAACTTTGTTATAGACCTACCGAGAAAATTAAACGTAGGTATTATGCCTATTTTTTAGCTTTAAATATTGTGAAATGTTCACAAAGATATGAATTTTCTAATTAAAGAAATTTTCTAGTAAAAGTAAAATTCGATATCAGGCAGGAAAGTTTTTTAAACGTATTATACCTAATAATATTAGATATACGTATTATAACTAATTGGAGGCATTGCGTACTTACCTGTGTGTGAGTGTTTGTATGAGCGTGTATTGCTAAATTATATTGATTAAACTGTTGGTAATACTCATATTATTATATCCTATGTGAATGAAGGTCCTGTTCCAATTAAAAAACAACTAGATTTTCGTTCTTGAGATAGGATTTTTACATTATTTGTTAAGACTTCATATTGCAATCTAATTCCGTTTTTCCATTGACGACAAAACATGTTGCAAACAGCTACCTTACTCACTCACTCTTTGAAAGTTAGATGTTTGCAACATGTTTTGTTGTCAGTTGAAACACGAGGTAAGCAAGCAAGCAAGCCAACTCTTTACTAACAGATTTTTTATAGGGGCTGGACCAAAGACGACAACAGTGAAATTATACTGCAACGAGTAACTTATTAAATTCGGTTGGTATCAAAAATGCACCAACCGTCTCCTGAGCTCACGAGGGTGCCTTCCCTTGACAAGTTAAGACTATCAACATTTGCATACTTATAGAGTTGCGTGCATTCGAGTGCAGCTGGAATGTTCTCACACAGATTGTATTGCTCTTTTTATCGGCATGACGGGGAAAGGGGAACATATTACGAGGTAACGAGAAATATAGGCTTTAGGTAGTGATAGGTACTCACGTGGCAATAAAAAATCGTTAACAATTAATAACAGCAATAATATGGGCAATTTAATTTAATACATTTACATGGAATCTAAACATCCCGGCGAAGTATAGGTGTACATTAGTACACCTCTGCCTAACCCTTCGAGGAATACAGGCGTGATGGTATGTTTGTTTTAAGAATTATTAAAGAATCTCTACTTAACAAAGTTTGGTACGTATTTAATAGAAAAAATATATAAGGAGCGTATACATTAGGTATGCATTGCCGGTTATTAAAGCTGTTATTGGAATATGATTCGTATCCAATATCGTAAAAATCATCTGACTAAGCTTCTGCTGCTGCTTATTTATTTTATTATTATTCTTTATATCACATTTAATTGGCTGTTTACCCCCTTATTCTGAAACGTTGATTAACTAAGGTAAAATTATTAATGTGGGCCATACGTTCAGTGTTGAATCCTTTCTTGATCAACATCGACATATATAAACAAAAAAGGTCAGCGTTTATCCCCATAAGGTACATCTTTCTAATGTATAGTAAAAATAGGTGTTGGTAAAATGGTAAGATGCTTCTAACAGGGTGCATCAGAACACGTGACGTCACCTAAGAGAAATTAAAAATACAACTTATTGTTTGAAGTTCATTTGAATTTCAGTTTGTTTTGTCCTCAGTAATGATGTTCACAGCCGGATGAATTTAATTAAAACACTCATGGGAGGAATTGAAAGAGGAGGTACAGTAAGCCATTTGGTTGAATGTTATGAAGTTCAGTTTTATCGTTTTTCGTACATTGTTCGTACAAATCGTAGTTACAATGAATGATTCTGTGAATATTACATTATGTACATTGGTATGTATATTTATATTTGTCTGCGTCATTAGTCTAGTGGTATTAAGCCTGACTGCTATGATAGAGGTCTTGGGTTCGATCCCCAGGTCGATCAAAGTGTTATTGGGTTTTTTTATGAAATCCTGCTTCTTCAGCTAGAAGTCTGGATTTTTGCCCGGTTAATGGCAATAGGCTCAGCCCCTATTACATGGGACCTAAACATTACATTAGTACACATCTGCTTAACCCTTCGTGGAACACAGGCGTGATGGTATGCTATGTTATGTTGTGTTCATTTGTGCCTGCGATTTTAATAAGAGCTATAGTGCTTTGTAACAAAACTGTTCAGTAGTTTCAGCGCCAACCTTTAACAAACAGTAGAGAATTCTAAATATTGCAGCATTTCTTAAAGTAACCCCTTAAGATAACCCGATGCGCATTCGGAGGTCCGTTAACGCGCTCTGGAGATTAAAAATTAACGGTGCCTACTCGTACCTCGGAAGTAGGTAGTGCCACGTATGATCTATGCACGTGATAAGGATTCCGCACGAGGAACGTAATAATGAACATGATAAATGGGTTTCTCTTGTCTTCCTCGGCAGTACGTATATATGTATAGGTATTAAAACTGAACTAGGAAATCCTTATTCTCTGGAATAGAAAGAATTTAAAAGTAATAATATACTTTATTACTTTACGAATGCCTCGTTAGTCAGAGTATTTCTCTTTCGGCGCCAATTTTTTGAGAACCTAAGGTTTCAGCACCTAAGCTATTCCACTTACAGCACCAATAGGTATATTAGCAAATTGAGGTGCTAAAGAGGAATACTCCCGTTAGTCTAGTGTAAGTATAAGTATTACATTTATTTTTATTTATATTACACACACATATCTAAATTTCACATTTTTAACATTTCTGTTAGTTCAGGTCATACAATGTCTGTGTAGCAAGTCCGTTCAGCTGATTTGTGTGATTGAATTAAAAACTTCCACGTTCACAATATTTCTAGCATTACAATCCGTTATTTTAATAGTTGAACATTTGATTTGAAAAAAAAAAGCATTTTTCACCCAAGTCCATTGTTTTCTTACAACAATAACAATATATCAGTCGGCGCGAGCCACAGACGTACACTGGCGGACAGAATGGCGGATACGTTCTTATGATTTATTACATAAGTACTATTTATTTTCTACATTTTATACCATTTTCAAATTTGATTTTATATTCACAATTTAATGTACACATTGAATTTATTATTTTCCAGGACAGGCCTTGGCTCTTAAAGGCGTCCAGCAATTGCTGGAACACAGCCTGGGTCATGCATATTTTATACAAACTATACAATTGCTCTGACTGCCTCGTTAGTCTAGTGGTCCCAAGCGCGACTGCTACGCTAGAGGTCCTGGGTTCGATTCCCAGGTCGAGCAAAGTGTTATTGGATTTTTCTATGAATTCCCATTAGCAGCTCGGAGTCTGGATTTGTGCCCGGTTAATGGCAATAGGCTCGCCCCCTATTACATGGGACCTAAACATACCGGCGAAATGTGGGTGTACATTAGTACACCTCTGTCTAACCCTTCGGGGAATGCAGGCGTGATGGTATGTTATGTTTATACCATTTTCAAATTTATTTTATATTCACAATTCAATGCACACATTAATTTCCAGGACAGGCCTTGGCTCTTAAAGGCGTCCAGCAATTGCTGGAACACAGCCTGGGTCATGCATATTTTATACAAACTATACAATTGGAAAGAAACTTATAGATATCAGAACTGAAAACTGAAATACCAATATGTGAATATGTTGCTTCTTATTAATGGTGTACAATAAAGATTATTCTATTCTATTCTATACCAGACTAATTATTATCATTGAGAGGTAAAAAAATAAATCATGGAATTTCAAAAACACTTTGAATTTTGGTATGAACATTCCTTTTCCTGTGCAAAACGCTAAATAAGGAAGTTTTCACATTAAGAAAATGATACCAATGTGGGTAATATTGGTGGTCACACAGCGAGTCATATACTCGTAATATTCTGGCAATTCAACTATCTTAATCTTTCCTATGTTTGCTATATTATGCATAATATTCACCTGAAATTGCATTTAAAACGATTTTGAAGCAGACAACTCGTAAATGTTATTCGACGCAGAATTCAAATCGACCGTTTTCATACATTTCAAGACTATAAAATTTTATTTTAAACTTTTTAATGTATTGGGAATCCTTTTTATATTTAAAATAGGTTATCATGGTGTTTGTTAACCGTATAGTTTGGCGTAGGTATATAAATTTGTATTTGTTAACTCACCCACAATACTGGAGAAAATCATAGAAAAACTGCAAGTATTTTATACATATTTTGTCCTCCGATTTTGTCGATGTTGTCAATAAGAAAGAGATTTATTTTAAGTCACTAAATAACTTCTCCTAACCACTTTTTTATTAGTAACATTTTATTATTATATTCCAACTTTCTTAGATTCGTTACAAAGTGCTTTAAATTTTTTCGTGTGTGACTTTTTATGGCCCGTTGTGTATTCAAGTTCATCTCATCTAGTTTCACGCACCATATACCGCGCGTTGCTCTCATGCAAACTGCATTAAAAGAGATACTACTTGTACGTTATAAATTTTATTTTATTAGCCGCTAATGCATTTTGTTTCAAGCTTTCTTAGTGTAATGGGTGAAGTTTTAAATGATGTATACATAAAGGATATAATGATGACGTTATTTCATAAAAATGGTATTGGTGTTAAAAATTTGTCCAGATAAGTATTTTATACACCATCACGCCTATATTCCTCGAAGGGTAAGGCACAGGTGTACTAATGTACACCCACACTTCACCGGTATGTTTAGGTCCCATGAAGTACGAATGCAGACTCTGAGCTGCTACTGAGAATTTCATAGTAAACCCCAATAACACTGCTCGACCTAGAAATTGAACGACCTAGCAATTGAATTGTAGCAGCAGTCGCGCTTGGGACCACTAGACTAACGAGGCAGTCTGATCCAGCAGTTGCCTGATATAGGCTGGTGATTATGTTGATGATAATTACATAGGCTTATAAACGTATTGTGGTAGTGGTTGTGTATCATTTCTTTCATGCATATTATACCCCTTTGGGGAATATAGGCGTGATTGTATGTTATATACAACTCCAAATAATCCATTTTGTTTTGTTACAGGTATGTCAAACAGCTTCTGTAAGGCATCTAAAACTTTAAAGTAAGAAAATTTAAAACTTTACTACTGATACTACAATAATTTAATTCACCAAAGAGAAATTAAACATAAAGAGGCATTACATTAAGTTCTATTTTCTTTACGCCATTGAATTTTCATGATGCCATTTTGTAGAATCTAATTTTAATTTTAAACATTCTGTTCAATCTCCTAATTGATGTAGCATTAGCGTTCATATTAACAAGACATGTTCAAACATTAAACACGTTTATTCACACATAGTTAGGTACATACGACGCGGTTACCAGCTGTGGATCATAATCGTAACAGGAGTTACGACTTGCGAGTCATCTTGTACCGCTGTGATTACTTTAAGCGTAGTATATGTGACATTATCACATTATTTTCGTAGCCTTAAAAATAATAATAGAATAGAATAGAATATAATATATTTTCGAGAATACGGTGACATGCAGATGTTACAGTGTTTCTTTACAGCGTATTCTGCCAAGTGTGGCGATTTCTTTGATGGTATGCTATAATCTAATATATAGTGTTTTTTTTTTATGGGATAGTGGTAAACGATGTATGACGGTTAAGAACGACATTTTGGCCACAATTATAATTGTCTAATCAATTAAAGTTTTTAAACATACGTTCCTGTATGTGAAGGTGAACAAGTGATCTTATTTTTTTACATAGCAGTTCCAGTATGTAAGTTATCTCTCGCAGTATTTGTTATTTTTTAACTGATAGATCTAGATTCTAGATCCATTGGCAGGATTCTAGAAGCAAGAAATTATAAAGTTTCAGGAGTTCCATATTATATTGTAAGTGAGAAAAAGACTAATGAAATTAAATTTTGGCATTATGGAATAATGCTTCTAGAATGATATAGCTACTCACAAATAAACTAACAATTTATCTCCAAACTTTACATATACTGTAGAACAAGTATGCCATACGCGCATAATTCACGGTGTGACACGAAATTCGTCTCGTCGGCGCACGTCTTTGCTCATTTTTTGTTACGAAGGCGTATACGCTGTAACATTTGTTAGTGAATGTGAGGCCTGACATATTGCATGGGATTTTATTAGCATGATACGGTGCAAATGGTTTTTTTTACAATTATATTATATGCTTGGTTACTAGGGTTCCCAGGCGCCATCTAGTTAAAAAAAAACTTTGACTTGTAAAAGTGTCTTTGAAGGATCTATATAAAGAAATCTCCAATGTTAAATATGTTCTCCATTCTCCAATTCCCCGCTTTGCCCGCGTGGACTTGTCATTTTATGGGAAAATATATGCCTATGTCACTCAGGAAAAATGTAGCTTTCTATTGGTGAAAGAACTTTTCAAATCGGTCCAGTAGTTTCAGAGCCTATTTGATACAAACAAACGATCAAATCTTTCCTATTTATAATATTAGTTAAGATTTGTGTGGTAGATGATCTAGAAGAAAGAAACGCAATTTATTTGAATATAGTTAGGCCTCGCTTACCCGCCACCGTTTCCGATTTTTTTGCTCGTATTCTAACGAGCATAGCTTCATGTTAAATAGCCTAAATTACTCCAAACACTATCATCTATCTGCCAGGGAAAGTCCCATCAAAATCAGTCGAGCCGAAACTCCAACTGGGACCTCGTGCCCAACATGCCGACAGCACATATTAGTAACCTTTGTTTTATATATTCATTTCTCATTTTATCTGTGTTTTTCTTCTCTTGTAACCGCAATTGCAATCTCAGAACATTATCGTTCAAGATGTTGTTCATAGTGATGAGATTATTCTCATCTCTCTAATATAAAAACCCCATCCCTAAATCCCGACCCATATTAAACAATAACAGTACCGATATAATTAAGACGCTCCTATTACGGACTAAGGACGGTATCAGCGCGGCCATGCCCCATTAATCAGAGTGTGCGCCGGTAAGCCGCGCCACTAACGCTCCGACATACATGCTGCCAGTTATGACGTCACGAATGCCAAAATATATACGATGCCAACCTGAGTTACGGGTTTGTATAGCGGATTGATTGTATTTGTATTATTAAACGATTGAGATGATCCATAATTGTGATCTAACATACCCTCACGCCTGTATTCCCCGAAGGGTTAGGCAGAGGTATACTAAAATGCACCCACATTTCGCCGGTATGTTTAGGTTCCATGTAATAGGGGGCGAGCCCGGGCACAAATCCAAACTCCGAGCTGCTACTGGGAATTTCATAGAAAAACCCAATAGTGCTTTGCTCGACCTGGGAATCAAACCCAGGACCTCTAGCGTAGCAGTCGTGTGATTTAATGTGGAAATACTGGCCAAATCCGGCAAATTAACATTTTTAATTCAATAGTTTAACAAGGTTATCTCACTCGTCGCTCGTAGACGACACTCGTAGATTTTAAGAGGAGTGTCCCTCGCGAACGCAACAATGTTGCACAGTTGTCGCTGTCTCTATCCCTCGCGATGCGAACGCGTGCCCGAGAGGAGAAACAACAATACATTTGCAACATTTTCACGCGTATTTCTTATGTTCCGAATTTTGGAGATTACTCCTATAATATTGTTAATACGTAAAAAAAAATCTTGTAAAAATATATTCACTACATTATCTGGGTTTCTTTCGAATCAGAATGTTTCTGTATTGATACATTGTCGAGAAATACTAGCATAAAGTTGGGCCGTTTTTTAACGAAAATTGCCAATCTTTGAGCTCGTGTAACTTTTTAACTGTATATTGAAATGAAATTGTATACTACAGGAACACGTATTTTAATGATAACTGCAAAATTCCAAAGACTTTCATTTGTTAATATTCAAGATAAGACCAAACTACGTTTGTATGGAGCGCGGAGCGGATACTATCCTCTTAAGAATGTACTAACAATTTTATGTAATGGATCTATGGTTATCTGAATAAAAAATCTATCTGTCTATCTGTTTTGTACTCATAAATATATTATTCTTAGGCTGATAATGCTTCGTAGGTACCTACAGGAAAGCAACCCGACCTTTCTCTTTCTTATAGGATTGTCGAATGAGGAAAATTCTTGACAAAATCGTATCTCACTTCGAACTTTGCGAGTTTGACCGTTGTAGAGTATTTCTAATCTACATATGTATGTCACATGCAACTGCCCTAAAAGTCTACTCTAGTCCAACATACCTATAGATATTGACCTTGAGCCTTTGACTGCAATTTCCATGCCTTGCATTAATATTGGATTTTTATATTAAGTTCTCTTTACCGTTAGTTTAGTCTCTGCCAATGTTCGTCATAGGCAAAGTTATACCATGGAATAAGCTATTAGATACACGGGACTATACGGGGTAAGGCTATCCCCCTAGATTTTAGATTAAAAAATATATAGCAAAGTACACGTATAGGTGCCATTAATACACCTCTGCCTAACCCGTAGGGCGACAAGCGTGCACAGTTTGCGTTATTTGATCCTTGGAAACATTTTTTAACATTACTTGTATAAGTACTCATATTATTATAATCAGGCATATGTGCTCACACCCTGTAGGTCCTCCTAATTAGGCAATGCAACATTTTGTCTAACCCTAAGCCAATCACTCAAAATCAATACACTTGAAACTTAACCCGCGACTTCAAACTTGCGCGAATATAGTTCTAAACATGCTTAGGAGATGACATGAGGGTTGAAACTTGTCTTAATCACTGTCATAACTCAACCTAAGCTGGGTTGAGTCTAGCTTATATCTGCTTAGTTGCGTTAGAACTAGTTGTATAGCAGTTAGTGTTCTATTTTGTTGGAACAGTCGTCTAGAACACTATGATTGAACATTGTTGGTGCGACTAAACATTTTATTAACTCAAACTAGATTATTTTAAGTAAAACATTTGTTACAGGTAATTTTGAAATGTCAACCTAAGTTATAGTGTCAGTATTATTCATAAAAAAATACGTGGACTGCCTCATTAGTCCAGTGGTCTTAAGCGCGAGACTATGTCCTAGGTTTAATTCCCAAATCGAGCAGTATTAAAAGCAGCATAAAGTTTGGATTTGCGACATAATGGCAATAGGCTCACCCCCTATTACATGGGACCTAAACGACGAATTTTACATAACGGTGAACACCTCATATTTGGCCTAATATTTGGCGTCATGGTAAGTATAGTAACAGACTACTGATGTATGCTCCAGGAAATTATTATTATTGTGTCTTAAAAGTGTTCTTATATAAACCGTGGTTGTGGGGTTTTAGGTTATCACTTTTAGGGAAGATGTTTGCGTAGAAATTAATGTGGAACTCATTAGATATGAAACTCATTAGATACTATTCGATATCTATTGCTTTACTGGCACCAGTTATAAATACAAATATGTATTCTACATAACTATTTACGACCTAATCGGGTGGATGCGGGGAGACGACTGTTGCGCCATGCTGCACAATTCTGTAGGTGTAACTTGACTGGCTGGAATGTTTATACAATAAACTAATCTGTTAGCACTTGTGCCCCTACGGTTAGTATCTAATCATTAACTCCGAAGATACCTCCATAATTAAGCAATTGAATTGATTTTCATTTTAAGTTATTTAAATATTTAAGTTGATAGGAATAATATTATGTATAAACTATTTTTACACAACATTTCGAGCTCGCAATCATTACTACATTGGCCTCAGTACAATCACATTCGGTACAGTCGCCAACAAATAAATTAGATAGTGTGCCAACATTACAGGATACAATCTGTGGACGTATGCGTCTCGTTGCTCTGTTGTTTGTTTGTATGTCTGTTTGTTCAGTGAAGTTATGATCACATATACTGGTGGTACAAAATTGTTATTAATATTACGATAGTTATACATGACTACAAACTGGAACTGGACAACAACTTGCGGATACTGTTTATTTAAATTTTAGTTTTTTTACTCAACTATAAATATTGTAAATGTTGTGCATATATTTTATTGATTTTAACATATGCCCAAATCCCACTATTTGCTACTTACCAATGTTTCTGTTTTTATTGTTGATGTGCCTTAATAAATAAATAATAATAATAATTCGTATGTTTTACGGTGATAATTGTGATTTTTAAGTGCAGTGATAGCCTTGTGACATGACCATAGGACTGCCATGTCAAAGGTCTCCAGTTTGAATCGAAGTCATGTGCGTATTAATACTTAATTATCACGCGCTTAAACGGTAAAGGAAAACATCCTGAGGAAACTGATCAGCACGCCTGCCAGATATTTTCGATGTCGTGTGAAGTCTGCCAACCCGCAGTAGGCTAGCGTGGCGGACTACAGGCTTATCCCTCTCATTCCGAGAGAAGACCCGTGCCCAGCAGTGGGACAATATATGGGTTAATGATGATGATGATTGTTATTTTTTAGCAGTGATTAATATCTGTTCAGAAGATAAACGTCTAATTTAAACACAGTAGCATCAACACAGCTAGCCTATCATTGATGCCATATACGACCAATATGAACCATCGACCTACTTTCACAATCTCTCAAATAAAAAACTTCGTTTATAAATAGGTATGCTAAGAGATGTTACGTCAGTGGAATTTTATAGAGTTTTTAGTGAAGACAGTTAAGATTCCAATAACCTAAGAAGACTTACAATAACATTCGCCCATGATCGGAATTAATTTAAAGTTTCCAGCAATTGTTCGGATTGCGTCACATGATAATGAAATTGAGGCTTGAAGAGTGAAAAGGGCAATCGTAATGTATCGTATTCCTTTTGATTTTTATTAAAGAAATACCATCACGCCTGTATTCCTCGAAGGGTTAGGCAGAGGTGTACTTACGAATGTAGGTACCCCACCCAGGGGGCGAGCCTATTGCCATTAACCGGGCTCAAATACAGACTCCGAGCTGCTACTGAGATTTCATAGAAAAAACCAATAACACTTTGCTCGACCTGGGGATTGAACCCAGGACCTCTAGCGTAGCAGTCATGCTTAGACAAATGAAGCAGTCAATATAAAATGACATATGAAAATGAGAGAATATAAAAGAAATATCGTGGAATAAGATAGTTTGTATGACAACATTGTATTTTTATATCATCGTCATCTGATCATCCTATCCTTTTTAAAAAACATCTTGCTGAATATCTAGTATAACCAAATCTGGCTAAGAATTTTGCAGGATAGCTGCCGATTCAATGAAATGAAATGAAATGAAATGAAATGAAATGAAATGATATTTATTTCTGTAAATAGATCTTTTAAGACACTTTTACAAGTCGTTTTTTTTTCATATTTTTTTTTTAACTAGATGGCGTCGACGTTTCCTATCTGACGACCTCTGAGAAGAAACGTCGAAACAAACTCAGAGAATCATGGTCTCTTTTAAAGTCCAGACAATAGTTATATTATATGCGAGTTCAATGTAGGGCAAAATCTGAACAGGCCTTTTGAAGAAAGAACCATACCAGCTTTGAGTTGACCTGTCCAATAACCGCCTTATGTTTTATTTGGGTTATCAAACTACAATAAAGTAAGTAGAATGTATGTAGTATTTTATTTTTGAAGCTATCCCTATATGAAATCGTAAAAAAGTAAGCAGTTTCATAGAGAAATCACAGGTTTCTCGACATAATGTAGGAAATAGCTGTTTCATGTTTGCATTTCAGAGTTGATTCCATAGTTAAAGTTAAACGTGGCTCTCTGGCAAATATAATTTTACTGTATATATTCTTGTTTATTATAAATTAAGTATTGTCACTATACTATACTTCTCATGTTGTAAAAAAACGTATGATTATTTTACTAGAACATATTTTACTTAAACTGAGGTCTCGCTTCTCGCAGGAAAATAATATAATTTACGCCTTTAAACGAGCAAAACGGAGCGATCATTCACATAAAATATACACTAAATTAAACTCGTCTTCAACCGTTTCGTGTACGTTGAAACTTTCCGGGTTGTGTACTGTATAATTGTGTATAATTTGTGTACCGTGAGAAACACAAGGTGCACACCGAGGTGTTCGATTCACGACACACTTAATTACTTTTTGTTGAAATTCTCTTTTGGTTGTGTATAATTTTGAGGCGTCGACAAAGTAGGATCAAAGGTAAACGTGGTTATTTTTTATGGGCGACCCTTCGTGTCTATCTTTTAAATGCGGTTTGTTATTATTGCAGTTATTAATTGCCTTTAAGAAAAGCGTATTTCCTGTACCTACTCAATATGTCCTCATTTTTCTTTAAGTAACAAAACATGCCATCACCGCACCAGTATTCACAGCAGGGTTAAGCAGAGTTCTACCAATGTACCCTTTGCCGTTAATTTCATTAATAGTTAATTATTAAATTATATTAATTATTAGATCCCATGTAACGACTATGTTCATAATAAATAGATAAAGCCTATTGACTGTTACCGGATCTAAACTAAGAGCTGCTGATTACTGAAAAAATCATAGAAATATGAATAGCATTTTACTCGTTCCGCGAATCGAGGACTAGGTACTACACTTTTTTAAAGAGAGACTTAAAATAAAAAAATAAATATTTTATGGCAAATTGTAGGTATCAGCTTTCTATAAAACTATAGTAAGCTATATATTAGTTATTAAAGTACTTTATATTTTGAAAGTATATCTTGTGTACAGTCGCCAGCAGGTCAAGGTATATAAAACTGTCAAATTTCTTCAAATGATTTATAACCTTAAAATGTTAATTATTAAATTCAAAATCAACTGAGAAAATTTGTCATTTTGTGGTGACTTGATGTGCTGGCCACCTTACACAAAAAGTAATTGCAATTTATACTTATTTTTGCAGACCTGTGTAGTTAAACTAAGAACCTCCTTCTTTATGTTAAAAATAAAGTCTAGTCTAGTCAATTCCTTACACAACTTACTGTTGACATGAAATCATAGATTCTAGTCCTAGTAAACGCCTATAATTTCGTAACTAATAATAGGTTACGTTGTACCGGAGGGCACTGTTTTCTAGGAGGGTAGTTACTTCGTTAATAATTCTGTAGAGGAGGGTCATTTGACCTGACATCGATTCGGGTTCAACCCGTAATTTACAATAGGTGTTAAATTTTTCATTAGTTTACTTGAGTTTACTATTGTTAGTACGGTGGCTATCACATCAAGTTACCAAAAAATGTCAATTTTTCTCAGTCGATTTTGAATTTAATAATTAACATTTTAAGGTTATAAATCATTTGAAGAAATTTGACAGTTTTGTATAACCAGCTTTGCTGGCCACACGTGTCAACTTTATCCTTTGTTTTGTGGATAGAGTTATTAGAGTTTTTGGGTTAATAAGTAACGGTCTTGAGACACGAAACACTTTGTATCCGAGAAAATTGGGCAGCTTTTTCGGAAATCTCGGATTTCCGCGTGTGCATACGAACAGAATCGTTAAAATACTCTTGAGAACAATGGTAGGTCGTCTTTTGACGTAAGTCGTCGAAAACTGAGGTCGTCTTAGAAAACATGATAAGAAAATCTGACTTCATTTTGGGGTAAACCTATTTTCTCTTGCGTTGGTACCCCAGTAGGAATCGTGGCAGCCCAGTGGCCACGACTTCCGATTTGTAGGTCGTAGGTTCGAACCTAGACAGGCACTTTACTTTGTATAACTATTTCATCACCACTGCTTCCAAAACGGTGAAGGAAAACATTGTGAGGGAACCGGCATGTCCTAGAAAATTCGGAAACATATGACATCTAGGTATACAAAAAAAAATCGAAGTCATATGACATCTACCAATCCGCATTGGGCCCACGTGGCGGATTACGGCCCAGTCCCTCTTACCGAGAGGAAGCCTGTGTCCCAGTAGTGGGGATAACATAACATAACATACCATCACGCCTGTATTCCCCGAAGGGTTAGGCAGAGGTGTACTAATGTACACCCACATTTCGCCGGTATGTTTAGGTCCCATGTAATAGGGGGCGAGCCTATTGCCATTAACCGGAAACAAATCCAGACTCCTCGCTGCTACTGGGAAATTCATAGAAAAACCCAATAACACTTTGCTCGACCTGGGGATAGAACCCAGGACCTCTAGCGTAGCAGTCTCGCTTAGGACCACTAGACTAATGAAGCAGTTTTCTCTTCCCATCATTTCAAAATAACTTTCTCGCCGAACACCTCCCATATAAAACAATATTAAGTATAAAATACTTATAATAACTATTGAAGAGAAAAATATTATATCAAGTCGCCAACTAGTGGCTTACAGTCGCGGGATGTCGGCAACTATCCCGGGAACCTTCAGAAACTTGTGCGGATAACGGGAAAATAAAATATCCGACGAACTGAACTCTCTAGCTACTATTTAAGAAATGATTTGAGGTTGAAAGAGTTTGTGTTGGTACTGTGTTTATTGGTGCTATTGATATAGTCTACTTATGTGCTATTGATATATAGTCTACTTATATCTTTAAATTACTTTTATGTTCCAAGTTGAATAATACATACTTAGGTACTATTGTGGATGTGTGTGTGGATTTGTGCCCGGTGAATGGCAATAGGCTCGCCCCCTATTACATGGGACCCAAACATACCGGCGAACTGTGGGTGTACATTAAGTGCACCTCTGCCTAACCCTTCTTGGAATACAGGCGTGATGGTAGGTACTGTTGTAGCATCACGCCTGTTTTCCCCGAAGGGTTAGGCAGAGGTGCACACAACTGTACAACCACAGTTCGCCAGTATGTTTAGTGCCATGTAATAGAGGGTGAGCCAATTGTCATTATTACATAAACCCAAACTCCGAGCTGCTACAGAGAATTTTATAGAATAATCAAATAACATTTTGTTCGACCCACGATTGGAACCCAGGTCCTCCAGCGTAGCAGTCGCGCGGGACCACTACACTGCAGTTAAATAATAATTTATCAATATATTCACGTTTGAATGAGTTTCACGGCGCACTTACGCAACAGCTGAGTGGAAAAACTGAATTCACATACATACATATTGTCACGCCTGTCTCCCATGGGGGTAGGCAGAGACTATAGATTTCCACTTGCTACGATCCTGGCACACTACTTTCTCTTCATCTACATTCATTAATCTCTTCATGCATGACCGTCAGTTTAGGGTGCTCGGAACCTGGCCTTTTTTAAGAACATCCGCAATTTGGTTGCGGTACGTTCGCCGAGGTCTTCCCCTTCCAACTCGTCCATCCATACTCACCATATATACTTGTTTCGTCAATCTCCGTTCATCCATTCTCTCTACATGACCAAACCATCTTAACATACCTTTCTCAATCCTTGTTACTACATCTTCTTTCACTCCACAACGCTCCCTTATCACACTGTTTCTCACTCTATCTTTTAGCGTAACACCACACATACTTCTCAAAGCTCTCATCTCTACAGCATTTATTCTGCTTTCATGTTTCTTCTGCCATACCCAACTTTCACTGCCATACATTAGTGTCGGCGCCAACACTCCCCCAATCACAGCCAGCCGTGCCTTTTCAGACACTTTCCGACTATTCATGAAGGTGTGTAGCGCCCCATTCACCTGGTTACCAGCACTAACTCTCCTTTCAATGTCACTCTCATGTTTACCATCTCTAGTAAACATAGAGCCCAGATATACAAACTCTTTCACTTGTTCTACTCTTACGCCACCTATCAAAATATTGCACGCTGTCATAACTTCATCCCTTTCAAAGACTATCACTTTTGTCTTGCTTACATTCACTTTCATTCCCTTACTCCTAAAAGCACCGTCCATAATTGTAACCATCTTCTGTAACTCCCCCTCCGATGGAGCAAGGATAACTTGATCATCGGCATAGAGGAGACATTTGACGAGTAACTCATTCATCCTTAAACCACATTTGCTCTCTTTCAAATCCTTCAGACAACTGTCCATGAATAAGTTGAACAGCCACGGTGACGCTACACATCCTTGTCTAACACCCTTACTGATGTCAAACCATTCAGTATAGGCCCCGTTTATCCTGACACATGCACTGGAATCCTCATAGAGCGATTTCAGTGCCCGTATCAGGCTGCCATTCACCCCATACATGGACAGTGCTGACCACAATTCATTCCTAATCACTCTATCGTAGGCCTTTTCCAAATCTACGAATGCGCAATAGACTTTTTGGCCATTGGCCAAACATTTTTCGGCTATGCATCGCAAGGAAAAAACCTGATCCGTACATCCCATGCTCTTTCTAAATCCCGCTTGCACATCCCATATTTTGTCCTCTGTTCCTTTCACGACTTTCTCGATCAAAACTTTTGCATACAATTTACCGACAACGCTGAGAAGGCTAATGCCTCGGTAATTTTTGCAGTTTTGCTGTGACCCTTTTCCCTTGTAGAGTGGCACAATCACGGCTTTGCTCCAGTCTTTTGGTACAAGCCCGTTACTCCAGCACAAGTTGAAAAGGCGGTACAGTTGACTAGCTACCACGCCTTGTCCAGCCTTCAGCATTTTGGTCGATATCCTATCATATCCTGCAGCTTTTCCCAATTTCATACTATCCAACGCTTTCACAATTTCATCCATACCAATACTATCCTCACTTTCTACTGTTTCATCCATCACCGTGGTAGACACCTGTCCTAACTCCCTTTCAAACAATCCTTCCAAATATTCTTTCCATCTTTTTAACATGCATATTTCCCCATTCACGAGACTTCCATCTTGGTCTCTGACTTTATTGAGCTTCGAGGTCTTTGTTTTTCCTCGAGCTCCTTTCATGGATTTCCAGAAAAATTTAATGTTACGCTGGAAATCCTCAGACAACCGTTTATCGAAATCATCCTTCTGCTCATCCTTCTTCTTTTTCACTATTTCTTTTACGATATCTTTCATTCTTTTATATTCCTCTTTGGCCTCGGACACATCCTCGTCCTTAGCCTTTTGCACTCTTTGATTGGCTCGTATAGCTAACCAATCTACCCATGCTTTCTTCTTTTTACAAACTACTTCCTGTACCTCTTTATCCCACCATACATTCTCTTTTATTCTATAATTTCTTCTTTTAGAGACTCCGCATACTTCTGTGGCAACATTCACGAGTCCTTCCTTCAAACCCTTCCATAACTCTTCTATCTCAGATATATCATCTAAACCATCAAACTTTACGCTTAATTTTCTTTTAAACTCTGCTTTAACTTCATCTTCTTGCAAATTTTCAACTTTTATTCTCTCTAGTACACCAGAAGGTTCCATTACACGAAAACTGAATTTGCAATTCAGCAAATATTTAATTATCTATAAATAAATATTATCACACCTATGATATATTTTTTCTTATTTTGGCATGAAACAGTCACTTATTAAGAACATAATTCTTAAAACAATTGGTTCCTTACTACTAGAACTATAGTGCCAACAATACAAAGTAATATTAATTTCAGTATCGGAACATAACTTTACTGAAATCGACGTTGTCAGTTTATAAGTAAGTATTATAAACAAATCTCAAGTTTTAATTAGGTAATATGTATATCTAGTTTAAATTTTATGATACAATGTACTTAGAAGAAAATTTCAATGTGCAGAAACATTTATTTAAATCTTAATTGTGTGAACATACTTACATCAAAGTTCCACCTAACAATGTCGGGACATAACAACCATAACAAAATCTTTAAGAGCACGTTTCATAGTCTCAAGTCTATCTTGACGACAAAGTCGCTGGTGTTAACACCTTGTACTTGGTTTTATACAGCTATACTCGCTATTTTGTCAACAGTAAACACTTTTTTATCGCCCTAGCCTTGTCTATAATGTTTTGTTTTATATTTTTGACATTACAAAATTTACAATTAGGTACGTAAAAACTTAGTACTTATCTATAACTAATTTAATTAATTAACTGCCTCACTGGTCGATTTCCAGGTCAAGGAAAGTGTTATGAGGCTTTTCTTTCAAACTCTAAGTAGCAGCTCCGAGTTTGGATATGTGCCCGGTGAATGGCAATAGGCTCGTCCCCTATTACTTGGGACCTAGACATACCGGCGAAATGCGGGCGTGATGGTATGTTAATAAAATTATAATTTAAAATTAAAATCATCTAAGTTTATTCATTTCATTATAATGATTGTAATGTAAAAAAGTGTAGTGATAGCCTAGTGATATGACCATTGGACTGCCAAGTCAAAGGTCTCGAGTTCGAATCCAAGACACGCACCTCTGACTTTTCGAAGTCATGTGCGTATTAATAATTAATTATCACACGCTTAACCGGTGAAGGAAAACATCGTGAGGAAACCTGCATGCCTGGGGGATTTTCTTGACGGCGTGTGAAATCTGCCAACCCGCAGTAGGCTACTATGGTGGACTATAGCCTAATCCCTCTCGTAATGAGAGGAGACCCGTGCCCAGCAGTGGGACAATGTAATGGGTTGATGATGATGATGAATGATTGTAGTAACTGCTTCATCGGTCGCTCAGCTGTTATGAATGGTTCCACGTTCGATTCCCACATCGAGCCAAATATCACTGGATTTTCCCATGACATTATTACTAATAGTGCAGCTGCCATTAGATTCGCTTCCAATTAATTTCCTCTTACATGGGAATAAAACACCGTCGATCTGTGAGCGTACAGAACTATGGTACATCTTAACCTATCCCTTCGGGAAATACCGGCGTGATTTAACCCTCCAGAGCGTGTTGCGTTTACTGCGGACAGAGGAAAACTTGTTTCTGTCATCTACTCACAAAAATAAAGAATAAATATGTATAAAAAAGTTATTCAATTCTGAATTGTTTATTCGTACCATTTGTTTCAATAAAAAAAAATCTACCTGCGACACTGAATTGGCGGTGAAATCGCATAGCATTTATTTAAATCTCTATACGTGATAAAACATTGGCTGAACACTGCGAAATACTGCGAAATAACTCTTATATTAAATTTAAACAATACTGAAAAAATATTTATGCTCGAAATATCCGAACAGTTGAAACACTGTGCAGTATTTATAATGTAAATCTGACGCGATGACACTACATATAATCCTGTGCCCATTTTTAAAACAATGGGCAAAATTTTACTAAAAAAAGTAATGGTGCGTGATCATAAGCTACGTAAGCAGGAAAACAATACACCTCATGTGTTTAGATTTTAGGATGAAATATGAAAATGAGCATTGAGAAATTTAAATAATATTAATAGGTCGCTTAATATCTATGTTTTGTGTAATAGTCACAGGCGTGACTGCCTCATTAGTCTAGTGGTCCTTAGCGCGACTGCTACGCTAGAGGTCAATTACTGGGTCGAGCAAAGTGTCATTGGGTTTTTCTATGAAATTCTCAGTAGCAGTGCCCGGTGAATGGCAATAGGCTCGCCCCCTATTACATGAGACCTAAACATACCGGCGAAATGTGGGTGTACCTTAGTACAACTCTGCCTAACCCTGAAGGGAATACAGGCGTAATGGTATGTTAAGATGGTATGTCACATATATATGTACCTATTTATATTTATTATAAGCCTGAGGTCTTCTTCAGTCCAAGAAAGTGTTAATGGGTGTTTGCATTGGAAAGTTCTCATAAGCAACTTGTAATCTGAACTTGTTCCCAGATACAGCAGTAAGCTGTCTCTATTACATTGGACTTTAAGACATACAGGCGTACTGAGCATATTATCAAGGCACCTCTTACTTTTAAAAAAAATGCAATCCTTATAATATATATTGTCTGCCACTTGGAAAGACGGCAGAGTACCTATGTCGGACTCGTACCGCTATTCTTGCCTTCCCTTCCCCTTTAGGCACAGCATGGGATTTGCGATATTCGGTAAGACCATGACTACCCACCTCTGCCTATCTCTAAGAGGACACAGACGGTATATTACGTTTAAATTACGTAAACTAGCATACGCTTACGCTTACGAAGTAGGCATACCTACTGTATTGCGACGCACAATCACAACCACATACAAAAAAACATTTAAATCCCGCATCCTTCACACATCTTCGCATTTTTCCCAGCGTTCCTCCGTATCGTATTGGTGTGGTGCAAAATCGCAGAGAATGTTAGCAATGCGTCGCCGCACTGCGTCTACCGTATCCGCTGCGTTCAGTGCAGATATCCTCGGATATTTATGAATGGACAACGCGACCACTGGGCCGTGGGTGATTTAAATTATCCTTGTTGCGTTCCGTGGTTGCGTTTGTTGCGAAATTAACCGCTGTTTTAAAATGTTTTTGGTTGGTAATGAGAGAGTGATGAAATTAATGTGTTTTAACGAGGTTGGACATTTTTATGGAGACAATTTTAATTTAAGTGCATTTATCTTGTTATAAATAACACATTCAAACTTTGACACACCTAACAAGCTTGGAAGCGGCGGTAACCTAATGGCTAGGGCGTGGAACTTGCGATCATGTGGTTGCCGGTTCGAAACCCACCCATTGCACTACCGACATGAACCCACTCGTAACACAAGCATTTAGCTTAGCACGAGGGGTTAACGGGAATACTAGTAATGTGAGACACACATTGCTAGGAAGCTTTTTAGAAATAAAAAAATAAAAAGCTTTTAAGTACGTTCTTTATTTAAATGACTCTTCTGTGATGAGTCATGAGTCTAGTGATCTTAAGTGCGACTGCTATCCTGCAGGTTGTTAATATCTTTGTTTATTTATTTGAAAAAGATGGCGCCAAAATAAGCTCGCCTTCAGCATGAGTAAGCGTGACATTAGAGGGTAAACACACATGTCAAGACTAGTCGAGTGATAACGGAAACTGCGCTCATAGCTCCCATAATAATAATGTTTATTCATAATTTATGGTGCTCCATGGCGCGTCTGTGTGACTCACGGTGCCACGAGATAAGAGATTTTATCGCGGAATATAATTATGTAGAAGATTTCATTTTCAGTGATGGTGCAAGACAACAATACTGTGGTGTGACGATTCATTTTAAGTAAATTTACACAAACAATGCAAAATCGGTTGTTTATGGGCGCCTCGAGGCCCTTACGTAATTTTGCTGGATTAACACATGTTTTTTTTAATATATTTTTTTATGTGAAACTTTGCCGTACGCAAGGATTTTCCTATACTTTCTAACGTGGGCAGTGTAGTGAGTATAAAAACGAAACACTAATTTGTACAAACCCATTTTTTCCATATACCCAGAACCGGAACTTGTTGGTCATTCAAATAGTTATTTGTAGCGAGTGGGACCAGAACCCGCAACCAGCGGTGTTTATATCAATCTTCCCATTGCATTGGCGTAAGCAATCGAATCTCGTGGCCCGACAGCCTCTCGCAGTGGCTGCCTACGCGGCGCCACTCAACAGTTCCTTGAGTCGCTTCTCGTTGACTCAACCATCTTAAGTGAGTTGTGTTTGTCTACCTACCACTTAATACTGAGGACTTTTCTATATAACTAACCTATTGGAACCCCCTAAAGGAATTTTACGGCAATACTACGACTGCTACTACTATTGTCGGTGTTTGTTACAAATACAAAGTCCTTTTACTGGATTGTGTTGTAAAAATCTGATCACTCAACATTTAAACAGGGATTTAATGATGACATCGTCAACATAAAAAGTATTATACATTTAGGATAGGTTAAGTGTTTATGATAAGATAAAAAGGTTGATTTACTCTGTGGATATTACTGTAGATTTTTTTGGTTTGTCGATGGAAAAAAAAGGACTAGACGATGATGAACACGATATTTGTTTGTTGGTATTAAAAAAAAATAGCTTTGGTTCCACGAGGTCTAAATAATTTTTCATCCCCGATCCCATATACATGTAGACAAGTTTAAAAAGGGCGCATAAAAGTAGTTAACTAGTTATTGGAAACATCTTTCACTGAAAATATAGAAATAAAGCTTTCATTAAAAAATAAAACCAAATACAAAACCATAAAAATATCCTTATGTGCAAAGTAGTTTCAGAAGTCGTGACGAAAATAAAAGATCCAACGAAATCCAAAACAAATTCTAGAATCATCTATTAGTTTCAAGGGAGTCGTCTCAAAACCGTTTCGAAATGATTGTTTCAAAAATCCGTCAGGCACGCACGACTTATGAATTCAAACCGCAACACACACTCAAACTTAACCCTAGACGCAACAGCAGCATTTCGTGCCACTTGAGTCTCTGCTTAACCCTCCAAGTGGGCATAAAACACATGATTATTCAAAACACTCAGTTTCCCGCATGGTGGCGCCACTCGTGAACTTACTCGCGTTGTTGATTCGACTCGTTGCGAGTAGAATTGAGGCGTTGTGTATATCTGTTAATTATTTTGTAGAGTAAACGCATTGTTTAAACCTTATAAAGACAAAAGAAAACTTAATTTATAGTGTGTTATATTTTCAATGTGCAGTAGATAATAATATGGTAATTATCGTACTATCGTTATGTGCCTACATACTAACTTCAATGGCTGAAACTTTACACAACTTGATTCGTATCGGCTTTTCTTTTTAAAATTCAGTGTTATTGAAACTTACTTTTTAAAGTATAAGAATAAAAAACATTGATATGTTTACCGTACTTGCCGAGAAAATAGATTCATTTTTACAAACGTTTTAGTTAATCATGCTTGCATTATGCTCAGATCAAATAAAAAGTCAAGATGGAACTTTGCGAACAAAGAAGTGAGGCCGGCTAAAACTACGCCATGCCGTTTACAACCACAATTTTACACTATATAACAATGCCGAAACTACGCCTTATCTTGTCAGTCGAGCTATCGAGCTATCGAAAGGTCGACCGACAAGATAAGGCGTAGTTTCGGTATACGTGTGTGCCAGTAATTGTGTTTGTAAACGGCATGACGTAGTTTTATCCGGCCTCACTTCTTTGTTCGTAAAGTTCCATCTTAACTTTTTTTTGATCTGAGGCATTATGAACAACATTTTCACTGCCGCTCCATTCATATCAAAAGTAGGTAACAAAAAACCACCTGAGTCATAAGTATACATATATCGACAAGTCAAGATATTGATGCGTCGGTATTTTTTATCGAACTCTACATTTAGTTCACCGCCATGCTATAATTAAACGGTGGGGTAAACACAGGATAATGTAAAACAATCAAGTAACCCTCCCGTATTGGAGAGTTCACTCGTTGTTGATTTAACCCGTTACGGGTTGCGGGTGGGTTGACGAGATGACGTCACATGGGCGTCATGTTTGTTAGACCTGATGAGATTAAAATGTTGATTTTATTGCAAAAATAAATTTAATGTATGGTTTGGGCATCGATGTTATTGTAAGAATCGTAGGCTGTATTTTAGTATTGTTTGCAACTAACAGATTTTTATTGAAGAAAACCACATGAAAGACCGATAGGAAATAGGAATCATAGGAAAATCCCACTAACTACTTGATTGATCTGGGCCATCAAACCCATGACCTCCAGCATATATATTTTTTTTATGAACCGAAAATATGCCATATGATCTTGAAAGCCTTATTAATAAAAAAAACTATATTCAATGTTTATAAAATCGAGTATTATGGGTAATAAGGTACCTATAACCACACACTACACTTAGCCAAATTAAGTCGCAAAAAAAAACAAATTAAAAAAGTAAGTGCTTAACATAACATACCTTCAAGCCCGTAGTTCCCGAAGGGATAGGCAGAGGCGTACTAAATGTACACCCAGGCTGCGCCGATATGTTTAGGTCCCCATGTAATAGGGGGCGGGCGAGCCTATTGCCGGGCACAAATCCATACCTACTCCGAGTTGCTACTGAGAATTTCATCGAAAACCCCAATAAAACTTTGCTCGACGTAGGGATCGAACCCAGGATCTCTGGCGTAGCAGTCGCGCTTAGGACCACTAGACAGTCAAATAAATAAATATATATAAAAAAACAAAAACAATAGAATTGTCCCGCCATAATTCAAACTAACGCAAGACATTTAATTTTCATTTGTGAACGAATACAAAATTAATCGTTGTGAAGCATTAATTTATGCGGGCTGGGTGAGTGCGGTCACTACGGAAGCGTATCCCAAAGGGGAAATTAAATCGTAAATATTAGAAAAATAATTATGAAGCTGGGTGAACAGGTGTTGCGGGTTTAATTTTGTATTAGACTTAGGATGAGCGCAGTGTTGCCCGTATGTTTAACATTGACATCGTTTTTGTGTGTATTCTGTTTCCTAATTTCCCATTTTTGAGTTTTGCGTACTGAATTAATACTTACTAGCATCGCGAAATAATATTAGAAAAGAATAGGTTTCCAACCACGGTACAGGTAATAGGCTTGCTACCTATTACATGGGACCTAAACATACCGGCGTAATGTTGGTATACATAAGTGGTAACTCGCTGGCATGTCTACATGCCAGCATGAATGGGACGGCATGACCGGGGAAATACTACCCTCCCACAGAATATCGACGTCAAGTAGCAGTATGCGTACTGTTCC